>CM043787.1:4054272-4339272 GCA_023974075.1 Chaenocephalus aceratus | reverse complement strand
GCAAAGTGTTGTAGGTTTTTAAAGCAAAGCGGCAGAGTATCATTTATATACAATTCATTATCAAAATATTGCTGCATCTGTTGAATAAAAATATTCTCAGTTGACTCGCTCCATAGAAAAGTGGAGAACGTCCTATGAAAGGATGGAGAGGGAACATCCTTTCCTCTCATTGGTCAGCTTGCAGGCAGGAATCCTCTGATTGGTCGTCGTCCTCATGCTGAGAGAGCTGGCTCTCCTGCACCTGCAGCTCCTCTGCGCTCACCATAGACGGACTGATGGCGGCGTACCTCGTCCCGTGAAACTGACGCAAGTGGAATCTGTGCAAACAAACAAGCAGCGTCATACCAAAATAAACTAAAGACAAATCAATCAAAACCAAACGGCACAGCAGACCACGCTGTGTCTGCAGGGGGTGCGGTTGTAACCTATGACTCCTATGATTGGATCACCACCATCCCATCATATCAGTCAGTCCACCTGAGGACTGCACACCACCACTTCTTAGATTATTACTAGATTCTGATAGGTCGATTTGGACTTCAGCAGTGCTATTTATCTATAGCAGATCATTGCTAAGGACGCTGGAGCTGGAGGACAGAGAAACCATGAGAAGACAGACAGGAAGTAACACTGAAGGGAACAGCAGAAGAAGACAGACAGGAAGTAAACACTAATAGGAACAGCAGAAGGAGACAGACAGGAAGTAAACACTATAGGAACAGCAGAAGGACAGACAGGAAGTAAACACTAATAGGAACAGCAGAAGGAGACAGACAGGAAGTAAACACTAATAGGAACAGCAGAAGGAGACAGACAGGAAGTAAACACTAATAGGACAGCAGAAGGAGACAGACAGGAGGTAAACACTAATAGGAACAGCAGAAGGAGACAGACAGGAAGGTAAACACTAATAGGAAACAGCAGAAGGAGACAGACAGGAAGTAAACACTAATAGGAACAGCAGAAGGAGACAGACAGGAAGGTAAACACTAATAGGAACAGCAGAAGGAGACAGACAGGAAGTAAAACACTAATAGGAACAGCAAAGAGACAGACAGGAAGTAACACTATAGGAACAGCATAAGTAGACAGACAGGATTAAACACTAGGAACAGCAGAAGAAGACAGACAGGAGGTAAACACTAATAGGAACAGCAGAAGGAGACAGACAGGAAGTAAACACTAATAGGAACAGCAGAAGGAGACAGACAGGAGGTAAACACTAATAGGAACAGCAGAAGGAGACAGACAGGAAGTAAACACTAAAGGGAACAGCAGAAGGAGACAGACAGGAAGTAAACACTAATAGGAACAGCAGAAGGAGACAGACAGGAAGTAAAACACTAAAGGGAACAGCAGAAGAAGACAGACAGGAAGTAAACACTAATAGGAACAGCAGAAGAAGACAGACAGGAAGTTAAACACTAATAGGAACAGCAGAAGAAGACAGACAGGAAGTAAACACTAATAGGAACACGGTATGGGCTCGGCAGTGTTTTAAAGACTGGTTCATGGAAAAGAAAACTTGATCAGTGCTGCCGTCATTTTAAGTCACGTTGCTGTCGCCGCAGTTTACCGTTGATGCACAATGGACTGTCTTAGGGGAAGCAATATGATCACGTTTAAATCAATGAGTTGTGTGAAACTACTGATTGATTCAGCAAGTAGCGGTGTAGTAAGCAGGCCAATGTGCACGAGCCGGGCATGATGGTGTCAGACCCCGGCAGTGGGTGGCGCAGGATTAGAGAGAGAGCGTACCTGTATGTAGAGGTTGACCTCGGCGCTCCTGCACAGGTAGGGGAAGTTCCCTCCCGTTTTCAGGTGAGCTCTCCTCGCACTCGGGTACAGCTTTATACATCTCCTCCTTGGCTTCCAGGGACAGAGCGCTCTGATCAAACACCTCCACATGCAGAGACACGCGTGTAGGTTATTGCAGTAGAAAATATGCACGAATGGACAGTGTGAGAGTGAGGCGCGTTCAAAACTTACATCTATGATGGTCACGGCGACCTCTTTTATTTTGTGCGGCTCCACATACGAGTTCTGACAGGTGAGTGTTAGCCGCGATGCAACTCACTTTGGTTCAGACTCTCCAACTAGCACACACACACAACACACACACACCACACACACACACACACACACACACACACACACACACACACAACACACACACACACACACACACACACACACACACACACACACACACACACACACACACACACACCACACACACACACACACACACACACACCACAACACACACACACACACCCACACACACACACACAACCCACACACACACACACACAGGAGGCAGAGGGAAACACACGGAGACGTTACACACTTCACAGGGACACAATGGTCGCCGTGCACACTGTTGTCACGTGACGAGGATGAACCAATCACAGCCGGCAGATATCTTTCCTAGATTCCCTGAATATCAGCCTTTGCTGAATATAAATCATGAGAACCTTTCGGTGCAGGGCTGTCCTCGCCCAGAGATAAACATCTGCTCAGTTTTTCACCAAAACATTTTATGCGTGCAGCTATTAAAATGTCACATGATCTTTAAAGAGGTTTCAAGTCACGTAGAGACGAGACAAAGAGCCCTTTCTAGGGAAAACACCGCTGGACTATGGGCTATATTTTAATACACACACAAAGGCCAGATCAGCTGGTCTGGTTAGCTGGTTGCATGTGTATGTCCCCTCACCGTCCACACCAGGGATGGGCAAGGAGCGGCACGCGGCCCCCGCCCTCACTCTGTAAAAGGTAAAACAAGTCATGCGTGACTGCATGCGCTTCCTGAGCGTTGGGTGAGAGCACCGATGTGACCGATGTGAGCCAGCTTCTCACCTACACACGGGCCATTAACAGTTCCTTTGAAGTGCACGAGGAGTTATTCAAACTGCTTTATTTGCATGCTACCAAAGGACAAGATTTTTCACCGCTGTTGAAAATGTTGTAAGTGCGCGCGGAGGCTTTGACAAGCTCTCAGCTGTTGTCACAGACGGTGGAGCAATGCAAGGAAAGCGCACTGGATTTGGAGTGGCTTTGACTCTCCAATACCGCACTGCATCGTGGGTAACGTTATTGTTAGCTATTCTAATGGTTTTGAATGTGGGTATTCTTCGTAAAAAAAATAAAGCTAAATCCAATTTCATTTTGATATGGCAGGAGGCTCTGTGTGACAGATCAATGAACTTCAGCCATGCCATGGATCTCGTTACCAAGACTACTAATCTCATTGGAGGAGGGAACCGGTCTCTCAATCACAGGAAGTGTGTATCCTTTGTGGATGAAGTGAAGTACGGTGATTTACAGAGCACGCAGAGGTGAGGGGGGCGAGCCGTGGAGGTGTTTTGCGCTCCGTGCTGAAATCCCCATGTTCTTGGAGGACACCTTCCAATGTGACACAAGTGCGTACTGAACTCAGGAACTCAGATGTTCTTCTCCACATGGCTTTGCTTGCGGACATTGCCTCGCATCTCAATCACCTGAAGATGCGGGTACACGAAATGAGCCCGGCCCTACTGGAGACATTTGGTACTAAACAGCTTAAATGTGCGAACAACAGTCGGACCCTTGCTAGCAAAGCGCCAGGAGAGGGGGATTTCTTTTTGGAGACCCGAGTCCCGCTTTCCACTCCTCAGGGGTTTTGCGCTCTCAATGGCCGGCAGCATGTTTGGCAGCACTCACATCTGCGAGAGCAACGTCTCTACAATGAAGCCCGTCAGGTGAAGGCAGAGAACCAGGCTGACACTGTTCCATCTCATGCAAGTCGGGTGTACACATGTTGTATTACATCAGTCTGTTGTGCAGCAGCAGGAGAGGCCACACGCATCTCATTAGGATGCACAGCTTACTGATCCAGCCGTGGTGAAGGTCAGAACAATGCATGGTTCATGCTTTATGGAATGCAATGTGAGGGAAGAGTAGAGACACAATACAAAGATGATATTAGTTGTTAAACTCAGTGTTGGTGTTCGGTACAATAAACGTTTATTGCCAGTATATATTCAGTTCTCTTCATTAAATTAGCTAAAGTTGGCTATTCAAATGTTGTGGAAGTGCACGGTCACAAAGTGGTAGTGAGGAGAAACATGTTGGCCCTCGAAGTTGCCCATCCCTGGTCTACACACACACACGTCCATGTCCTCTTACCCGGTCCACCATGAAGTCAATCGCATCTGCCATTTTGGGGTCCACGGGTCCTTTAGCAAAGTTCCCCAGAACAATCTTCTTCAACAAGAACGCTGGCATCAGCCAGAAGCTGCAGGGACAAGCAGACGTTAATACGAACGAGCTCGAACACGGAGAGGGCGGGCGTGTGATGGATCCCTAACGCACCTGTTAGCTGTCCACATCTGGTTAAAGATGGAGGTGTCGCTGAATGAGTTGCACAGGATGAGAGAGTGCACTCTGGGAGACTTGTGTGTGCACTCTGCAAACTTCTGAGCCAAGAACCCCCCCAGGGACGCTCCGAACAGGTGGACCTGCGGAGTCAGGGGACATCGTTAGACTAACCTGCGCTATCCACAGTCCTACAGAGCGCTGCACGCCTGAGTCCTGAAGCTGGGACGTGAGTCGGCGTTCACCTGGTTGACATTTGTAACGGTGAATGTCTAAAGCCTTTATGCTTCTTATTAACATGTCTAAATAAGACTGCTCAGGGTCATCATACTGAACTCTAGCCTCCTTGTGAAGTCATGTGACCTTGCTGACCTTCCTTTATAGCCTTACGTTAGCTTTTTACTTCAGAAATCATAAAGTGGTTAATATGTGGAGATTATCCTGCTAACTCAACTTAGTATCATAAACGTGTGTGTTTACGTACAGCAACTATCCAAAAGCACATGAGAAATGCTGTTGCAATGGTTTGTATTGGCTGGTAAGCAGCGGCAAACAAAGACCCTCAGAGCAGTGTGGCCCCTTTCAGTGTGTCCCTCCTGCTGTCCTGGTGTGAGTGTGCTCGATCACACACACATTAAGGATCATGGGTAAAGAAAATATAATGCTCAGCTGTGAACGAAAACACAGACTTACTTTATCTAACTGCAGGTGATCGAGAAGCTTCCGGAAGCCGTCACAGAACTCCATGAGATCCCAGTACACAGGATACTGCAGCTGGAAGCACACACACAACATATAACACGTCTGTCCAGGACAATATGCTACCTAGTAAGTCAAAGAATCAATGCGTTTATAGGGTGGTGAGGATGTGGGGCAGTGAGGATGTGGGGCAGTGAGGATGTGGGGCAGTGAGGATGTGGGGCAGTGAGGATGTGGGGCAGTGAGGATGTGGGCAATGGATGTGGGGCAGTGAGGATGTGGGGCAGTGAGGATGTGGGGCAGGGAGTGGGAGTGGGGCAGTGAGGATGTGGGGCAGTGAGGATGTGGGGCAGTGAGGATGTGGGGCAGTGAGGATGTGGGGCAGTGAGGATGTGGGGCAGTGAGGATGTGGGGCAGTGAGGATGTGTAGGCCAACAGAAAGCAACGGGATGTTCAATTGGAGTTTGGAATATTGCAGAAGCTTTGGCAAAAATCCCCAGCGCTAAGCTAAAGGCGGACTATGTTCACCGTAATGACGTTTAGTAGTCTCCTTTAGACACTCAAGTTCAGAGGTTTGACAGTGGGTATTATCTGACAAATGTTCTGTTGAAGAACAACATGTAAAGATCTTTAAAGCTTGTGCTAACCACAGATTTGTTCAGGCATCGAACCAAACACCTTCAAAAAACATTCCTAAGACAGGGATCAGAAGTGAAATAATGCTGACTAATTTCCAGGTTTTCCAACTCGTCGCTGCACCACTGCATCAACACAACATGTACCAACTATTTTCATCTTCACAATTGTTGGCATCTCTGCCCCATTAAGCTCGGAGAAACTTAAGATGGACAATCCTCATCAAATGGATGGACACGACAACAATTGGGAGATGAATGGAGACTAATCCAGAAGGGAAATCAGCGTGCGTTTTATGAAGCTGTATGACTGGAAGATGAGTTTTGAGTGGCGCTCACCGAGATGACCCTGTAGCCCCACCCGGTCAGAGCCAGCACCTGCTGGAAGAACACCTCGGCTGTCCCGCTGACGGGGGGGCAGCAGGATGATGGGACACCTGATGCTCTTGGGGCCGGCGTCATACAGCGACCACACCTTACTGTCATCATCATCCACAATGATCGGTGGCACACAAACACAAGGTGAGGAAAATAGATAGTACTTTATGAAAACTAAACAAACTCTTAGCTTTTATTCACACACGATGTTTAAACCAGGCCACGGGGACACACAGTTCAGTTTAGACTCTGCTATTAACCAATCCTGGTATGAGGAGCAGTGGGCAGCTACCGACTGGCTGACTACTTTACAGCACCAGAGGAGCAGTGTGGGGGACTGGTGTCTTGCTCAAGGGCCTACAGCAGGGCCCGGTAGGAGAACTGGAAACTCTCAAAGGACTAGTTCACTTTCAGTCCTTGCTCCGTTCCAAAGAACCTCCCGACAGACTATGCTATATCGCCTTATTTGACTTGAAGTATAAAATATGAGACCATAGACCAGTGCTTCTCAAAGTGTGGTCCGCGGATCACTGGTGGTCCCTGAGCGCCCCCTAGTGGTCCGTGAGTATATTGGTAACATTTCACATTTTAAATAAGTTAATTTAAGTTTTCCGCACTCCCGCGGGAATATCTCCGCAATGGAGCGAGCTTAAGTTTCACTTTCGATTGCATGATATAGACCAGCGCAACACCTTCATCACCTGTTTGTACCATTTTCAGGCCATTTGTAATCTGTTCTAGAAAAACGTGTTTTTTGGATATTTGTGGGTTGGGTGGTCCGCGAGTGTTTTTTTATTGGTTAAGTGGTCCTTGGTATGAAAAAGTTGAGAAACACGGCCATAGACGAAACAGAAGAAGTTTTTAATAATACACTCAATTTACGTCACTGGCCTTATGACTCGATTAACAATACTGAACATATTCAGACTGTACCTGATGCAAGACAATATAAAGAGGAACTGGGGAGGTCTGGCTGCAACATGAACAAACATGATCAACAAACATGATCAACAAAAGCAGGTATTTCATGTTTGTTTTGTGATATCTCAGATACTTTGACCTGATTGGGCTCTAAGTCATCACAGAGAATAAACACTGAGAATGTTGGGATGAATCCACGATGCCAGAATAACCTGCACTGTGTCACAGTCAGCATGTGAGGATGACTGATGAACATGTGGGACAGACACGTCTCTGGGTCCTCTGCAGTGTCAGTCTAACACTGAGCCATGTGTAGGGAGGAGGGGCTCAGTGAGGTCATCATGTGATAGTACCTTATTTTGTAATATGGGGTCATGTGAAAATCTGAACGTCAGGAATAAACAGGAAGAGCAGAGACGACGACACCAGACATGAGTTCAATAAAAAGAGTTGTCAACACTCTCTAAATGATCCCTCTCTCCCCTCAGGCAGGCGCTAAGCAGGAGGGAGTGAGGACAGAACGGCTGTTTAGTCTTCTATAGGCAGAGCAGCTCCGTTTGGAGGATTTGTACTTTGCACAGAAAGTCAGGTGGTATTCTGGGATTAATTATTGGTATTTCTCAAGAATTTCCACCAAAACGTGCTCCCCTTTCCAAGGAAGGTCCATAAAGGATCTTGGAGCCCAGCGATAGCAGGCTGAAGCCTGTTCTATTTCTCATCAGGAATGTAGTCCCACCTTAAACTGTAGTTATTGTGCTGGGGTTCCAATTGGATCAACTTCTTATTCTTCCAATGTATGTTGCATGAGATTATCCTGTTTTCTATATATATATAGAGATTATAATATTATAATATAGATAATTATATATATATATATAATTATATATTATATTATCTATATATATATATATATTATTATCTATATATTATGGGAGGGTTCAGAGCACACAAATACCTAGAACTGATGAGTGAGAAAAAGTAATTGTTCATAGTTGATAAAGTAATGATATGATGTGTTTATTATCTCACTTTATTTTCTTATTAAATGTTTATACCAGTAGCCGTGTTTTTAAAGAAGCAACACTTTATAATGTTGTTAATCCTTCCAGCTCCGCAGGACAATGCTATGGAGGTAAAATGTCAGTTGGTCCGGTTTGAAGCTCTGTTTGGACTACTTACTGCCGGTCAGATGGCGCGCAACACTGAACTCAACTCTCCTGGGACCGACAGTGTAATCAGGCACACATGCAAACGTCCTCTTTCTGCAGGACAATGAGGACCAGCTCTGAGCAGACACATGTTTGATAAGTAGCTCAGCTTGTTATCACAGAGAGATCCCTAGTAGAACACATCATGCCTAGTTTCATTCGAAATGCATACTGTTGTATTCTGTTCCTGTCCATATGTGTATGCATCACGTCACGGTGTGCCTCTGTCCTGCACTAAGCACTGGGCCAGTGGTTATGGACCACCATCACCACATCATCAGGTACTTACTCTTTTCAGGGGCACTGTGCTTCTGAACCAGTTATAGTCAGGGGACACTTTAATCTCCTCCATCTGAGGACACATTCAGAGACAAACAGTCAGGAATATAACGGCTAGCTTAAAACCTCAAATCTATTAAACACCTGACTGTAATATTAGCTTAACCGCTAACTGTTAGTGTTAAGGATGAAGCACTCGTTACGGTGATAGTTCAATGACCGGATATAACGTTATTGCCTGTCTAAATAGGATTTTTGGATTAGGTTACCGTTTTCGTTGTGGTTGTTAATCACCGTGTCCCAGGAATGTTATCCATATCTAGGTAGCATTTTTGTCCGGTGCTCGAGTCGCTAGTCACATGACTCCGGTTTCATACACTTCCGCAAAGCCTCTGCCACCGCCTACCGACAACACAAGTCTGCCTGTCAGTCTGCCACTCTGACTAGCGTGCCTGCCTGCTCATATGACTCCGCTTTCCCAGGCTAACGTTATCCAGAGACGTTTTAGAACATTCGAAACAGAGGCGTTAGCCCATCGGCCACAGTGTTGACAGGAACTAGCGTTTTGTTGCAGACCCCACTCCGCACGCAGATCCGGCGTCATGGGGCGGGCCCCATGGGGCCGGGCCCGCCATCCAGGTTTTGGGCCCGCCATCCTGGATTTGGGCCCGCTGTTTAAATCAGGGCTGAATACAACATTTTAATTGTTTATTATTATCTTCACTGGCGGCACCAGGGTATACTGGGGTAGGCTACAGCCATACCAAGAAATGGCTTAGCCCCACCATGAAAAATGATGTTAAAGTAAGCAAAAATAATGCCCGCCAAACTCGCGCGGAGTTAATTGCACAGACAGCAGTGTAAGATTGATTTCAGCAGTCATTGTCTGGAAATACCGAAGACTAGAAAAAAGTTTTGAAAACGTACGTCTTCTCTATAGAGAGCGAAGTCCCTCCCTTTCCGGGAGCCTCCATGGGACCCCGGAAGCGTAAAATTATACATTGAAGTCAATGGAGGAGAAAGGTTATTTTTTATCCCGTTTGAATTGTGCCACGAATGACACATATGATTTGTCAATTTAAAAGAATATTTTGCAAGTCAAAAAAATAAAATGTGTCGAAAAACTGTGAAGTTACACATTTTTTTGTGTGAAACCGCTGAGTGAACTACAGGTCTCTGGTCTCGCACAATACGCGTCACCATCACAAAGACGGCCGTCACGTTTCACCTTTTTTTCAGAATGAGAATAAAAGTATAAAACGAGGTGAACATCACTACAAGTCTGGACACGTTGAGAGTGTACATACACGAAAGGGGAGTTAGTCGGTTCTGTAAGAGCAGCGGGACCGGCTTTACAAGGTTTCGGTGAGTATATGATGCGTGCAATGTGTAAGTTAATGTCAGCTAGCTAACATTAGCTAACAAGGTACACTAACGTGTTTTGTTTTAGTAACTAGTTTTCTCCTTAAGAACTTCGTGGTCTGTGTATGTGTGGATAACATTAGTGTTCACAAGAACAGGTTACACTCCGTTTTGTTTTAGTGCTCTTCAGATTGAAGCGGCCAGTTTTATATCGACTATACAGTATAGTCTATACTGTATGTGTGATCTCCTTTTACATCTCGTTGTGTCATTTGAGTTTATTTGCTGTGTGTGTAGATTCAAGGATTTTGGTGACATGAACATGACCATCGCGGAGCAGTCCAGTTACCATCCTTCTGTCTCCGTGAGGAGGGTGGGTCATATATCACCCATACTGGCACCAGGTCCAAGGGCAGCTGCACATCACAGACCGGAGTCTCTGCTACTTTGTTGTGTGGACCACGAAGGAGGCGATCATCATCTCTCCCCCAAAGACCCTGCATGGCATGGAATCTCCTCCTCCTGGAACAATTCTACAGCCAGCATATGCTCCCTGTGTGGCCATTAGAGAGGAGGACATTTAAATAAACATACTCTTAACACCCTCAGACTCTGCGTTGTGTTCCGTATGTGTGATGGGGTTGTTATGCAGAGGGGAGGAAAACAGGACACAGCAGATTGGATTGTGGTGGAGACGCTGAGCAGTTATTTCATTGTTGCATGTAATTATTATTATACTGCGTGCTTCTTAGTTATTCCATCTTTTGCTGTAACATGGATCTGTATGTAACTCTATATTTACTTGTTATCTACCACACTTCCTTCTACATCATACACCATCATTATACATGATGGTGTATATAGGATATTATATTTGTATACATTACATATCTGTAAATTGTATAATTTAATTTTTCGTATTTGGGATTGTTGGAAACGTCTTTTTGATCTCTCTGTCTATAAACACAAACTGAGTAAGATTGACAATAAAGTTGACTTTGAAAATATATATATTCTTTATGAAAATAGTTGACTGTTGGAGAAATGAATCCAAATGAAACGTTGGACTGAACTACAACTACGCCTTTAAATCTCTACGGACTGATTTTCAGTGGGATGGCAAGTTCCTATCTTTAAACATTTATTAGTTTTTTCTCAGAACAGATTTGATTGAAGTTAATTTAACTTTGCCAACCATGTGAGGTCATTATTAAAAAGGTACAATCAATTTGTTTAGGGTTGACTAAAATAATGAAAAACATTCATTGGATAATTTACTGACAGAATAAGAAACTCAATGATGCTCTACTCACCTGTTCCTTTTTATAAAGTGAAACAGTTGAAACGATAGATTTTTAGTAAACTTAAAAACAACCTTCTCCAAAAGCTATCAAGGAATATACCGAATACTTGTTTTAGAACTTTATTACATATTAGTATATAGTTTGAATGATCCATAATTGACAGAAGCTTGTGTTTACACTGACCTGTTACTCATATATTAATGTCTTTGTAACTTCTTTAAACCACTACCTCACTCATTTCTTTCATTCATCACGGTTCAGTAAACTAAGTGATACATGAACCGTTTAATCATTATAATAACGTAGGATTGCAACTCTTTGAAACTGTAGGTGGCTCTTAAAAGAGCCGTTGTGTTTGGGTGTGCTGGTCTCAGGTCAGTCTAAGCCCTCTCTCGCGGATGCAGCGGGCCAGCTGGATGTCCTTGGGCATGATGGTGACCCTCTTTGCTTGGTTCATCTTACTGGGGGGGGCAGCTACATGGATGTCGGTGCAGTCCACAGTCATTGTGCAGTTGAAGGCAGAATGAATTTATTATTGACTCCGAATGAAGCACAACTTCATGTCATACAATACATTGACTTTATTTGTAATTGTGTGAAAAAATATGAGCATTGATTAGCAAGCAGGACCTGCAGGAACAGAGCACGGGGATGGATGGAGCTGGGAAGAGAAAAGAATAAAGAAAACAGATCAACTTCATTTTCGGATATTAAAAATTCAATTTCAAAACAAGTTGCCGCTCCTACAGTTTTCTAGTGTGTAAAGATGATTTCACTTGACCTATGCACAATATCACACTCAATACATGTGTGTCTCTGGGGGGTGCATTGTGCCTTTGATGTATATAAATAATATACCATAACCAAATACTATTACGTACAGTGGAAATCAGGTTGCCAGAGCAGGTCAGTGTGCATGTTCCTCAGGGTCTCAGCAGTTACAGGTGAGGGAAAGGAAATAAAAGAGAAAAAGTCAGTAACAACACTTTAAAGTAACAACACTTTGAATAATTATCTCTTCTAATAATTTTCTCTCAGTAATCACTCAACTACTGTCTTTCCAACAAACAGATTGACTCACCCTTACTGTCATCACAATGAAACACGTCCAGAAGAATCTGTCATGCAAAGCTCCCTGCCTGCCTTCGACTCTCCCTGACTGCTTCCATAGCACCCGGTGGATGGCGCAGTAGGCTACTCTTCAAATGTTTCACGAAATACTTACCATCTACTCTTACTCTTACTTCATGTAATAAAATAATAACTTCATGGTAAGGCTACTAAAAATGACAAGGCTAAGTAATGTAATGCTAACTAACGTGCTCGCTACTCGTCGCTACTAGCTAGGTAGCTAACTTGACTGTGTTCCATGCACAACATGTATATTACCTGATATGTCTGATCCAGCGACTCCTGGTCCTTTCATCAGACGGGAATCTATAGAACGAGCAAGTGGTTTGATCACTTATGTGATTACAACCTGGTACAAAGCACACAGGCATCTTGTAAAAGTGCATTTATTTTTAGCAATCTCTTATTTATTGGAGGGAATAAATCGGTTATGAGATCTTCTTCTTCTTCGCTTTAATTACGAGTCGCAACCACTTGGAGAATTATCGCCTGTGACATCACTTACGCGAGCCAGAATGGGATTTGGGATTTGTAGTCTTTGTAGTCGCGTATTTTTCGTAGTCTTATATTTCAACAGTTTTACGACAAAATGTGACTTTTTTGACATGGAACTTATTGTTTAAGATTGACAAACATCATATGTGTAGTTCGTGGCACAATTCAAACGGGATCAAAAGATACGTGTTCTCTCTCCATTGAATTCAATGTTAATTTTTCGCTTCCGGGGTCCCATGGCCGGAAGTAGATGGGCGTGACTTCGCCTCTCTATAGAACATCTTTGATCATGTCTTCTGGCCAATCAGAATCAAGATAACGGCGTGGTGTTGTTGCAGGAAGTCCCGACGGAGAATACGTTTGCTGTAGTACATCTCTATATACATCGATACAACATTACGTGTTGATAGAAATCAACACGTAATGAAATAAGACCCCACAGTTTGATGATTGATAGGTGTGTGGGCTGTCTTTCATTTTGACACACAGAACAATGGGGGCTATCCACCCTTATCCACAATGTAAAGTAATTCACAGCCTCTTCTCTCTGTGAGGAGCAGCAGGTTCAGCTTTCAGAACAAAGCAACAGAAAACTAAAATGGCATTCATTTTTTAAATATGGCGTGTAGTAATAGTTTATTTATTTTTCTTCTCAAGAGAGTACCAGAATGTGTATTTTATGTTAGTATTTCAAAAAATCTCCTGGGGGAGAATCCCCCCAGACCCCCTCAACTATTTCACTTGTGGGGTAATTGCAGGATTTGCTCCAGGTCGCCCTTTTTATTTATTTTAATTTTATTTAAGTCAATGTGCCTTTTTATTTCATACAGTTCAATTTGGATTGAGACAGGGAAATAATCTAAACCTCACGCGTGGCGTTTCACTGTCAAGGGGAGCGTGTATGTAATTACATTGCAAATACTGACTTTAGCCCCCCACTGTATGGGTTAGCCCTACCATAGATTACCCAACAAAAATACTCTCTAATCAAAACGCACCATAGCTTTAAATCTTAATAAGTTTGTGAGGCGTTTTGCTGATCAAGATGGTAATCGCCGCATTCAGCTGTAAAAGGCATGCCAACTTGATGCTCTGCTCACGGATGAGTCGATGAGAATAATAAACTGTAACATAACATTTTTTTTCTTTGTAGGGGTCTGCCCCCAAAAAACGTTCCAGTCCTGAGAAAGTCAAATAAGACAGTGTGTAAAACTTCACTGTCCAGCCAAAAAAAAGTAACCACTTTGATTTAACTAGGCCAGTAGGTAAGGACTTTGCACTGGATAATAACTGCAGCGATGTATATGTTTTAGCTGAATACACGTTTTGTAACCCTAACTGATGCAGTTAGTCACTTCTTTAATGTTTGTTCTTTCTGATGTAAAGTCAAGGTTGTAACTGTTTGCAATGAAGTTGTGGGGCGCTAAATTGTTCCTTTGATTCTTTTGATTTACGATAGTAATTACTTGTCTTTCAAAGTTGAAGGAGGGTGAGCAAGCATCTTGAGGAACATTCATCATTAACTCCTCCAAAAAATATAGTTTATTTAATAATAACACTGAATATGTGAATCATAACAGTGATTGACAGCTGATAGGAATAATATGATTGTTAATAGTATCATATTAATTTAGACAAACATCGACGAGACAGTTAATTAATGTACTTATTGCAGCAGTCGGCATAGATTGTGAGACAAACTCATTCAGTTATTGTTCAGTTAAAATTAATTAAATTATGTCTGTCACCTTATATTTATATTTAAGGATTTACTGATGTGCCACAATAATGTCACCAAATGTTATTGAGTTAAAATATCAATATTGTGGCTTTCCAAGTTAACATTGATTGATATGACTGCGATTAAATCAGCATATACTTCTGCCAGGGGATGCCACCCCTGACATTCTCCTGCCGCCCTCTTGCCACCCCATGAATATTTGTCTAGACCTGCCCCTGATAAGTTGATTTACTTCGATCTACTGTACTGTGTAAAAACACCACAACAATATTACAAAAATATACTGCATATTAAAGCAAACTATTGTAAAAGTAATAAAAGAATAAAGAAATGTAAACATTTACATTATCATTATGATTATTTAATATATAAAGACTATAATTATTGAATTACAATTAAGATTATAAGATTATATATACTTTATTTGATCTAAAATATTGAGGTTTTTTCGTTATAGTAGCCTGTGAAAACCATAACAAATATGTTTAAATGCTCTTCAGCAAACACAACTGCAGAGCTGCAAACATTACTGAAGTACTGAAAGTCCATGAAACAAACCGTCATAATAAGCACTTTTCGGAAAAAAAAAACAACCGTTGTGTGATCAAAGATCACAAATTAAACAGCAACAAAAGTTGAAGGGTCATGTTTAAGGTAGAAACGTAAATAGGTTTGTGTCTATGTTGTCTATCTAGTTTTATGTGATTTAAATAGGCCCCACTGGACTTCTTGGAAAGGATGAATAATACTAAATTATCCTTTGGAAATAAAGTCAATTGAATGTATTCAAGCAATGGTTAACTGTAATTATGTACTGTAGTAGTTTTATATAGGCGTAGTAGTAGTTAGTAGAACATCCAAATTACATGTATTCTTCAGTTATTGTGAGTCGTTGTTGGCACTTGGCAGTACTCACTTTAGCCAGAGTAGCGCTGTAACATAAAACAGATTTAAAGCTGCCGGAAACAGGAATAATGACCGACGACGTCACCTAAACATGGCTCCTGTGAAGAGTTGAGATGAATGTGTAACTGTTTATTTCTGTAGATAACATACATTTATGTACTATTGTTCACGGCATGGACAACATATATCACCACGCTTCATCAGAAACACCGCAGCCTCCTGCCTATAATGCCGGCTATCTGGAAGCACCGTACACCGCCAGCTTTAACATACATCCGCCGTGCAGCGCGACTCATCAACAGACACAGCCGGACCGCACTGCTCCACTGTGGCCACCGGGACCTGGGTATGACGGTAACCCGTACGGCTACAGGTGCGAATTCCCCCCGCCGTCTCCCGAAGGAGGAGTGGGTTTCGGGGGGCCTCGCATGCCTCTTCCTTATGGGTTCAACCCCTCCATCCCCCCACCTCCTTTCGGTTGTCCACCCCCCGTACACTACCCCAACGCCCCGGTGAACACATACAGCAGCAGGGAAGCCTCAAGCTTTCAACCATTCACCGGTACCCAGCAGTATGGAGCCTTTCCTCAGACTGCCCGGCACGACTCAGGTCAGAAACAGCAGCGGTTTGAGGGTTTCTCTGAGAGGGCAGCTCGGTTCCCTACGCAGGGTAAGGACCATGACAGGACTTCGGGAGAAACACACAGCCTGAGGATGAAGCAGCCCTCCAGAGAAGGCAGGACCAGCAGTGGCTCGGACGGTTCTTAAAAGGAAAAGAGAGAACGTCCAGGACCCAGCGGCACCCTTCACCCCGCAGCTGTGCCCCAGCTCCAGGGCTGAAGGAGGCTCTGTGTGCGGCCGCTCAGCTCGTCTCCCGGCTGGAACTGTCTTGCGAAACCCTGAGGAACCGTGTGGAGGAAAGAGTGTTTGGACGGACTCGTATTTATTGGCTTTAAATGTGAAGAAAGAGCTACAGGACAGTCTCGAAGTCCTCAGTGACAGTGAGGGTTTAGCTAGCTGGAAATCTAAACTGTGCCTTGTTGCCAAGAGGAGGGCCCGGCGCCTGAGAGCCAGGAGCCGGCTCCAGGTGGAGGAGAGGGAGAGGGAGCAGCTCACCACTGAGAAGGAGGCGGCCATAGACAAATGGAGATGCAGAAGATACACGAAGTGGAGGAGAAGAAGAAGGTACACATATTTGCCTGATGATTCAAAGCTGGATACAAATTTTCTCCACTTTGGGGCAAAATAAGTTTAAAGAAAACATGAAAAAGAAAGAAAAACACATTTTTAAAGGTGTTATAAACACAGAGCAACATTGGTATTCAGCAGAGTTTTACTTTTGTGAAAAATAGAAGTACCAGAGAGGAGCAATACTCTGTTACAAGTAAAAGTCTTGCAAAGTGAAGTGAAGTAAAAGTAGTCGTTGTTTGATTGGTCCATTTCAGAATAATGTATATGATATGTTTTATAATGATTGATCATGAAAGTGTTCTCAAAGCTGGTGAAGGTGCAGCTAGTCTGAAGTACTTTGTAGACTGCAGGGTAGCTGGTGGATTTACTCCAGGTGGAACTAAAGTCTGATTCAACACTTGGTTATATTTCACATCATTCATCCACATCTGTGAAGTAACTAAGGTATTAAATACATGTAGAGGAGTAGAAGTACACCATGTACCTCTGAACTGCAGTAGAGAAGTACACCATGTACCTCTGAACTGTAGAGGAGTAGTACACCATGTACCTCTGAACTGTAGAGGAGTAGAAGTACACCATGTACCTCTGAACTGTAGAGGAGTAGAAGTACACCATGTACCTCTGAACTGTAGAGGAGTAGAAGTACCTCTGAACTGTACGAGAAGTACACCATGTACCTCTGAACTGTAGAGGAGTAGAAGTACACCATGTACCTCTGAACTGTAGAGGAGTAGAAGTACACCATGTACCTCTGAACTGCAGTGGAGTAGAAGTACACCATGTACCTCTGAACTGTAGTGGAGTAGAAGTACACCATGTACCTCTGAACTGTAGAGGAGTAGAAGTACACCATGTACCTCTGAACGGTAGAGGAGTAGAAGTACACCATGTACCTCTGAACTGTAGTGGAGTAGAAGTACACCATGTACCTCTGAACTGTAGAGGAGTAGAAGTACACCATGTACCTCTGAACTGTAGTGGAGTAGAAGTACACCATGTACCTCTGAACTGTAGAAGAACAAAGTGGCAAAATAATCAAGTTAATCTCAAAATGGTACTGAATTACAGTACTTGTAAATGTACTTAGTTACTTTACACCACTTATATGTCCTCCTGATTAATGTCTAAATGAAGTCAGATATGAACTAGCGCTGATGACATGTCATTGAGCTGAGGCTTGACCCAAAGCGCCTCCTGTCTGGCTGGCTGGGCAGCGGGGGCTCTGCCGCTGACCCCCTGACTGGCACACATGCATCCCCTGCACAGGGTCTCCAATGACCGATGTTGACAGGGAGCTTTCTTTTCTGGCATGTTAACATTTTCAATTATTTCTATTCGTCTCAACAATATCCTTAAACAAACTGCACATCTAGCCATAAACATTGTACACATTGTATTCTGTGTGAGTTTTCTGCCTCCTTTCAGGACCGTGGAGGGAGTGGAAGTAGATTTTCGATGTTCAATAGACCATTAAATGTCCTTTATTATAACGGGCGGTTTTAGGATTGAATGAAATAGATTACGGCCCTAATTATACAAAGCATAAGAAATGGCTGTGCACAGATCACCTCGTGCTGTGGCTGACACGACGAGCTGCTAGCCAGTGTTTGGGCGCCAGCAGACCACAGGCAGGAAGGAGTGTCTGAGTTGACATGTTTCTGTTGCAGGAGAGGGAGCTGAAGCTGGCTGCAGACTCTGTGCTCTGTGAGGTGAGGAAGAAGCAGGCAGACGTGAAGAGGATGCAGGACATTCTGAGATCTCTGGAGAAACTGCGCAAGCTAAGGAAAGAGGCCGCCTCGAGGAAAGGTGGGTTTCAGCCAGGCAGCTTAGCCCCATAGCAGGCTACCCAGTGGAGCATAGAGGTCGCCTTTAGCGTTGCTGTGTCAGTGAAATGCACTCACCCACCATCGACTGGGATGAAGACTGACACGGACTGACTTCCTGTCATCAGACTGGTCGCCATCGGTGCGTCTCTCATTTGCTGCTGTTTCTTGGCAGGGGTCTCCACTGAGCGAGAATGCGACGAGGCGTTCAGCAGCAGGCTGGAGCAGCTGAGGTGTGTGATGAAGAGGAGGACGGGCATTTACTCCGCCGAGGAGAAGGCTCTGATGGTGATGCTGGAAGGAGAGCAGGAGGAGGAGAGGAGGAGGGAGCAGGAGAAGCAAGTGAAGAAGGAGAGGGAGAAGCAGCTGCAGAGGAAACGCAGAGTGGACGCCATGTTGTTCGGGGGTAACGGCTGCTCCCTGCACCTCAGCACTTTGGTCCATGCCGTCACCGTGCGGCTGCGTTCATACCCTGTGCCCCTTGTTTCCCCGTGTGTCTCAGAGGAGCTTCCTGCTGCGTGTGTCCTGCAGCCCTTCAGAGATTACTACACCCAGGCGGAGCACTCCCTGCACGCTCTTCTGCAAATCAGGTATCTTCTTCTGCCCTTCAGCCTGTCATAAACAAAATGGCGGTAGCCGAAATGGACACGTAAATAAATGTTTATGATGAATTACAGATATGTGTATGAGGAACCGCTCTCAGTGCATGACATTGAGGATTAGATGTTCTGTGGGCCGTCTGAGCTCCTCTACAGACGCCTGAGCCCAATGGAGATCGCCCTGGAAAATGCGTGCGGACGAAATGACGCACGAAGGGTTTGGGGGGCCTCCCTCCCCCTAGAACATTTAGATTTGTGCAGGTCTTAGATGCTTACACTTAATGAAACACTTAAGTTGTTGGTCAAGACACTTTCCATCTGATGAAGGCAAATGCCTTCATCAGATGGAAACAAGTAGAAGACATTACATTCAGTTATAACTGCCAAAACAAACATTATTTACACTATTATGGCCCCTGTTAAAAATGTTTGTAATGTTATCTACTGTAAGTTGGTCGAACGAATGCCTCCTCATCCGGAAGCTGACCGAGCAGCAGTCGAGAGGAGCCGAGCGCATCCGCGAAGCACACAAAATGGCGACGTCAGAGTTCCCGTTAGCCGGCAAATCTAAATCTCTTCGGTCAAAATAATTTCCCTTTAGAGCAATACCGCTTCAGTTGCGCCACTTATGTGACAGACAAGAAGTATGTGACAGACAAGAAGAGTCTACTCTAATGTCTAACACTTAATGTGGAGAAACCTGGATGGGTTGATTGTGCGTTGATCTGTTGGTAATGCCTCAGGGTTCCAGTGGGCATGTAAACAAATGCATAATGCTGCGCTATACTTTGTGGCCTCATCCAGTTGCATAGCGACACTTATTGTTTAGGTGTCTTTTAATAAGCAGGTAGTCATATCATTAGCTAGAACTAGCTGGATCTGATCGATATGGACATAAACGCGAGTGAAGTCTAATCTGACGGGAGAGAGAGATCAGCTGCTGCTGACGAGTCGACATGCAGCTCGCATGATCACATGCAGCGGTGAGCGGACAACACACACTTCAGGTTAGACTATCACACGTAGCTATTTTAATTACCTCTCAAACTACCTAAACTAGTTATAGATGTGTTTAGTTTTACTGTCGGGTCACTCATTACTGGATCCCCGAGCTGCTGCATGATACTGGCATAATAGATTGCCCGATCGGGCAACCAGCAGGTGAGGCTTCATTGCCCGAGCTAAACACTAGATGGCCCCGGGCCATCGGGCAGTCCTTAATGTCGAGCCCTGGCTCTATTCTACCCGTCTTCATGTCTGTGATGCTCTCCGTGTACTGACAGTCATAGAGATGCTCAACAACAACAACAACAAACATGAAGTGATGTGTAGACAAGGAGACTCGCGTGACTTCTCAAATCACTTTCTACCCAGAGTGAAATGTGGCTGATGGTAATGCCACTGTCTGCCCATGCAGTGCTCTGCGCTCCAGAGTGCTTACCGGCCTGGACTTTGATATTTTGTTAACCTGCTAGTTCCTGTTTGCTATTTGCTTCCATCAGTACGAAGTAGCCCTTCAGATACAAGAGAAGTGACCGTAGGGATGTGATACGATCGGGGGTCTGCAAGTGGTGTCTTAATAGAGTTATACACAGCTGTTGTTAATATATCCAGCTCTTACGGCGCAGATATATCCATTTTGATCAAATGACTTGTATTCAATATAGCGAGTCATTTTTTTCTAACGCAGGCCCACAGGATGAGAGTGCAACAAAACCATCCATATCATCAGTGATGCAACTCCTAGATGCATCCTAGTGACTAGTGATGCATCCTCCTAGTGATGCATCCTCCTAGTGATGCATCCTCCTAGTGATGCATGCTCCTAGTGATGCATGCTCCTAGTGATGCATCCTCCTAGTGATGCATGCTCCTAGTGATGCATGCTCCTAGTGATGCATCCTCCTAGTGATGCATGCTCCTAGTGATGCATCCTCCTAGTGATGCATCCTCCTAGTGATGCATGCTCCTAGTGATGCATCCTCCTAGTGATGCATGCTCCTAGTGATGCATCCTCCTAGTGATGCATGCTCCTAGTGATGCATCCTCCTAGTGATGCATGCTCCTAGTGATGCATGCTCAGTGATGCATCCTCCTAGTGATGCATCCTCCTAGTGATGCATCCTCCTAGTGATGCATCACTAGGAGGATGCATCCTCCTAGTGATGCATCACTAGGAGCATGCATCACTAGGAGGATGCATGCTCCTAGTGATGCATGCTCCTAGTGATGCATCCTCCTAGTGATGCATCCTCCTAGTGAGCATGCTCCTAGTGATGCATCCTCCTAGTGATGCATGCTCCTAGTGATGCATGCTCCTAGTGATGCATGCTCCTAGTGATGCATCCTCCTAGTGATGCATGCTCCTAGTGATGCATCCTCCTAGTGATGCATCCTCCTAGTGATGCATCCTCCTAGTGATGCATGCTCCTAGTGATGCATCCTCCTAGTAGCAGCCCTGAGAGCCTTTGCTAGCGGAGGAAACCCGAGTGCACGTGCTCAAAGCGGCCAGTCCTCAGCACTGTGCTAACGGCTAACGAGCTGACGGCAGCTACTGTTAGTGGTCGTTACTCAAGCAACAAGTATCTCTCAGGAAACTGTCTACCCAGAGGCAGAGCAGCCGGAGGTCATCAGGGGGAAGCATTTCAAAGATCCAGTTTCACCAACATCATTGTAGTGCCTTTGGCAACTCGTATCAAATGACATGTCGAGTGAATTGAGTGCAAATGGATTGAGACTCTTTCAGTCACGCGCCTGCTGTCATGTCTTTGAAGTGACACTGATCTGTGGGGCTGTGTTCTCTTTCAGGAGGAGTAGTGGGTATGTCTTTGTGATTCCAGCGGATCGTCCTGATGGTTCTGCGGTCCCCCCCAGCTGGATCCTGCCTGACGGCCCGTGTGACGCAGCCTGGGCCCTCGGCCCTGCAAGAGCGCCGAGTGAACCCTGCCGCTGCAGCGCGGCCAGGACCAGCGCGGAAGAACACGTTGTAAATAACATGTAAATGAGTACAGGTGTTAATAAGGGTTTTGCAGTGGTTTGTCTAAATCCTTCCGTTTACTTACATAAGACGATGACTGAGGAACCAAGTATCTGTTTTCCCACGTGAAGTGCTCCCTCACTGTATAACTGTTTGTCAGGTCAAATTAAGTTGACACTGATCATGTTTTAATCGTTGAAGTTCCCGAGCTTTTGATTGATATATTTGATGAAATCACACATGAACAGCATAGCTTTAGTTATATTTGTAAGGGGTGCACTAAGTGATTCTGACAAATGCTGCTTTGATACCCACTGTTGTTCCTGGAAGTTATTTTGTACGTTTATGTTCAGTGCCAGTTCCTTGGAAAGGAAGTCTGACTCTGTTGGGTTAATCTGAGGGAGGTGTGCAGTGTCCGACAGCGGAGCCCGCGGAGTGCCTCACACTCAGAATGTGTGGTTAATATAAAGGCAGTCAGCACATTTGTTTTCAAAAAGTAGATTATTATACCACATCGGTTTGGCCTCCGCAGAGGAACGAGAGAAATGAGCTGGAGACAGGGAAGTGTACATCACAGTGTTGACAGCAGGTTCCTGTAATCTGTGTGACGCGTGCGTGTACGCGTGTGAGGGTACTGCTCCCTCTGGTTAACCTGAGCGGACGCTGCTGGGGACAGCAGCTCCAACACCAACACAGGTAAGCACACATTTGTTTATTACAACATCCACATATCGTGAGGTTGAGGATAAGTGCTGTTCATTTATTTTGTCAGGGGGCAAACGTAGTACACAAAGGACCAAAGCTGCCCGTCACTCCACCATTTATCAAAGTTACTTTTTAAATAGTTTACCAACAGTCCAATCTACAGAGACTGACCATTCAAATCGGTGTGCAGCTGAGAGCCTTCAAAGTATCTGAAATAGGCTGATAAAAACTATCGCAACTATTGTCTAGGTACTGTTTATTTAACATTATGATTGTTTTTATTATATCCATACAGACAGATAGAGAACTATGGAATAACAAAGGTCGGCACCATTTTTATATAAAAACAAAATGAGCAAAAGCGATTGTAGCAGCAGGAGGAGCTACTGCGGTAGATCCTGCACCACGTGCCACTTCCTGCCGAGATACGGGTTCACTGACGGTCAGCATCAATGTTGAGTGTCGGAGCCTGCTTGCACCACTCACTCCTCATTGCATAACCTTCTGAGAAAGTGCCTCTTATTTAGCTTTTCAAGCCTTTCTCAGATGTGACTTTGTGTTAAGTTCAAAGTTTGTAATGTCATACACACAGGCAGCTACAGTGTACATAGTCCTCTTGAGAGTCCAGGAGCCCTGACTGCAAATGCTGCAATCTGCTCTGTATTTGTATCTGAAATTGAAAGTGTCCAGGAGCATCTGAGGATCTCAGGTTGTGGGGACACAGGGCAATGCCAGGTCTGAATTCATCAGGCCGGGTCATTCATCAGAAAAGGAGGAAGAAGTGCTTTCACTTACTTTTGCAGACACCAAAATACATGACGTTGACCTAATACTCACATTCATTATATATGTTGAATAAATAGAGATTGTCTTTGCAATGGTACTAAATTAAAACAATTGTTTTATACATAAATTGCAATTTATTTAAAATGCCAAGTTCATTTTTTTTCCAATAAATAAATCTCATTCATATTTACATAACATACATTAAATATCACACTGAAATGGTAACAAAAAACGCAAATTATTATTAATAATGTCCAATAAATGTTAGTCACCCAAAATTACGTCATTGGTGTTTACTGCGACACAAAACGCTTTTATTATGAAGTAATGTACTGTCTCTGAAGTGCCTCCTGTAACAAGAGATCATTTGAGGCAGTGCAGTGGACAAAGACATAAGGAAAGTCAGATACTTCTTACTTTGTTTGTTAAGAAGGCCGACCCATTAAGCGACATAAGCGGCCGCTTAGGGCCCCCGCAGCAAAAAAAGATTAGAGAGATTGCCTACTCTCAAAGTCATGTATTATATTATTGAGTCAATAATATAATACATTAACCGTGCTTTACCTGAACCTCATCATGACACTAGAGAGGACGACAGGATTGTAATTTCCCGTGTTCAGTGAATGCAACAGAGGCAAGACACCAGACCAACCAGAGAGTATATCTAGCCAGATATATTAAATAAACACTTGTCATACAATCTAAATGTAATGTTTTTTAGCGTTAGTGATTCAAAGAAAGCTCTCTGGGAAATGTTGACTTACTGTTCGACATGAAGCTAGAAAGCTACCTTACAGTACACAGTTGATCCTGAGTCCTGTCAGTTAAAGTGTTTCATAGTTAGCTTAGCTAAGCATCAACCTAGCACTGAAATATATGGATGTTATGTGACGTATTTCTGAGAAAAAATCAGCTGAAATGGTGGGCATAGTTGCCACTGCTTTACGTCGACAGCATGTTTTGAACGTATTTGCAGCAGTAAATGTGGCTGATGTTGCCATAACAACTCCTGAATTTAAATGTGCAACCTCTTTTTGTGACAGATTTTTGCAAGAAATTATAATTCTTCTGATGATATTCCTATTGACAGCTAGTTTCTATGTGAACATTATGAGATGAACAGCCAGAGTGAATAAATGAAAAACAGTTATGAAATACTATATGACAAAACAAGAATACAGTTTAAGTGATTTGTAAATATCCATAAAGAAAAATTTGCTTACAGTTCTGTTTCATATGGGTGTTGAGAGATGTATCCATAGATCTCTTAATTTTGCTCTCAAAGTGCACCAGATAGATGCTTTTAACTTCAATATTTAAAAAAAAAAATCTTCCCGGGTGAGCATGCCTCCGGACCCCCCTAGAGGAGTTGAGGACCGAGAGGAGGTTAGGTCCACGGTGTTTACATGCTTATTTATGCAATATGTGGGCTTATGCTAACATCATAAGACAAAAGTTGGTTCCGTGTTGTGTGTAGTGAGAACGTGCGGGGGCCCCCCAAGCCAAAGCTCGCTTAGGGCCCCCAAAAGTCTAGGGCCGGCCCTGGTTAAAGGTGTCATTTTATTTTCAAATTTTACATCCGTCTTTCAAGTCTGTCATTAGTGTTACTCATTGCATAGCCCTAGGGATGAACATTTGAAAGGGAAAATGTATTGTAATTGAAGAGTTAAACGATTTTGATATTGACTGAAGCCATATGTGGTCTGACACATTGCAGCCATTTTGTTAAAACGGTAGTAACACCAGTGACGGTAGTAACACCAGTGACGGTAGTAACACCAGTGACGTTCCTATATAAATAAGCTTTGTATAATGTATACAAATAATAAAAATACTTTAAGCTCTACTTGTTGTGGATTCATCAAGTTAAGAGTTAGTTATTGCTATTTAACAGGTTTTAGATGTGTTTAGAAGGAATATATTTCAGCAGATTTGTATCACCCAGATTCCACCTTTTCTGTAGAATGACTCGGCCCTGTAAGTTATTAATACAGTCTTACAAACAATTCGAAAAGCAACAGGTAACCAGTGCAAGGAAGCCAGAGTTGGTGTGTGTGTGTGCGTGTGCGTGCGTGTGTGCGTGCGTGTCCTGAACATCCCAGCAGCAGGGCTCTGGGTGAGCAGGGGGCCGTGGTTCTTGTTGATACCAGGAAGTAAAGCATTATATTATATACAGTCTTCTTATCATGAAAGCAACAGTTTGGTTCAAGAACTCTTCCAAATGATGAAAGCAGGATTGACCCATTGACCTAACATGTTTTTTTTTTAAGATAAGGCTGTGATCAGAAAGGACACCAATATTTCTGCAATGCTGAATTATGTACTGGGATACATAACTATGACCGTTACATATAACATATCATCTTATCAGACAGGGCTCGTCGAGCTGAAGGCTTGATTTTTATCTAGTTACTGAAAGTCTTTGTGGATTTTTATTTTACATAATCATATTACATTTATTTTAGTGTTCATCGAAATATGTTTGTTGAAAGATTCATGTATATTTAAATCGGAAATTAAATGATCAAATCCTTCTGTGTGCATTTATTAATGTTGAAAGATCTGATATAAAATCTCCATAAATATTTAAGGGAATAGTTAGTTGTATTAAATATGAAAAGGGATAAAGATGTAAACAGTTATAACTTTAATAATTTGACCAGAATGTTAATCAGGTAACTGCAGTTTGAGTTTAGTTTTTTTATTAGTTTTAGTAAACATTGCTCATCATACGAGGCTGTCACTTTGTTGTAACCAAGCCTAACCTGCTATTTTCTGATGTTAGTTCATCACACATGCTAAGAGGCTTGTTTGAGACACATTGCGGCTCGCCTCGAAAGTAGACGAGAGTAGCCGATCGCAGCCGGGGGAGGTGTCAAAATGCTCGTCTTAAGTCGGACAGCTCGGACTCGGAGTCGGCTTGACTGGCTGGGTTTGCAATGGCGGAAAATTGCGTTGGCGTTTTTCGTTGCAGATGAAGTGGATGCAATAGAAATCCCACATGTATTGTATGGAGAATGACATGATCTAAAGGGACTGTGATTGAGAGAAAATTAAATATTTGTTTACAATAAACATGAATATGTCATTTGTTTGATTTGCATTAAAAGACAATACCATTTTTGATTTAAATGATAGATTACCTTGTGCATTTGTTGCAGCCCTTGCTTGCTGCATAAGTGCAGCTGCTAAACTGTTATCTGAAAAATAATTTACATAATTTAAAATCATATCCAGATTGTTGGAATGCAATTTAGTTGTTTACTCACCATTTTGTAGTCTTTGGGAAATGTCTTGTGAGACTCTTACAGTGATGTCTCCCTGTCCATCACGCAGTGTAAGCACCACAAATTCCATTTTACCCACTGTAGACAAAGGTGATCACTATTGCTTTATATAGGTTTGTTAATTCAGTCATGATGAGGAACCACACCAGTGACTGGGTTCCATAATTAGAAATGCTCCTCCCTCTTAATGTTTGCAAACTGATAGGTGGACAGGCTACAGATGATCAGTCCCTTCAGATCCGCACACATGAAGCTTATTGAGCATGAATTGAACAGACCTGCTGCTGTGTTAATTCTTTAGCTGCCACTTTAAGCTTTATGATGTGTACAACATGGATGTAATTTGATTTAATCTTGCCATTTTAAATGATGTATTCAATAAATAAGGTTAAACCAAATCATTACATTACAATAGATTTTATTTTAATGATTTGGTTTAACTTAAAGATAAACTTTATTGTTATTGCACATATTACAGGTACTGAGACAACGAAATGCAGTTTAGCTTCTAACCAGGTGCAACAAGCAGTGAAGTGGAAAGTAATGTACACAATCTACAGAATAACATATAGAATGAATTGAATGATGAATAAACAGTGGGGTATGAATACACTGAGATATCAGCCTGTGAGCAGTATGAACAGTGTGTATGAATATGCTAAGATATATAATGTATGAAAACGGTAAGCAGTATAGTATAAAATATATAGATATTAATTTCATGATGATAAACATTGTGGAACAATGATGAAAAAATGGGAATGGATGTGGCGACGTAAAACTGACACAAAACAACAACAAACTTTTGCCAGCCAATTGGAGAGTTTCATCAGCAGCATGAGCGCTCAGCTCGAGATACCAGCGAGCCGTTTCCCATCAAGCATTTCGCTTCCGCAGCTCGTGGAGAGCAACTGCGCCAACTCGCCTCGCCTCGCTCTCAAGGCTGCGGGCGTCTTTGTCCCGCGAGATTTCAAAGTCTCATGTGGGCGGGCCTCCAGAGCAAGTCGGACAAAATGACTAACCATCATGCAACGCACCAGCAAGACGTTGATCGCAACTGCGCAGGTCTGCGCAGGTCTTGCTTGTCTCAAACAAGCCTAATGGCTCAACTTGTGATGCTCACGATGCTTGCAAAGCCATGCTCCGCTCCCCACAATGCAGTTCGGCGAAGATTCAAAATCTTCTACGTCACCCCATTCAAGTGAATGGGCGAAGCTTTGAAAGATTGTTTTCATGCCTGTGTGTGGACGGGGCGTTGGGCTAGCTTAATCAAATGCCAACTGATTAGCTAGCACCACTAGTTACAATGTTTCTATATCAAATCTACCAGGACTGTTTACATGCGTTTTTTCTTTAACCAAGCAAACTAGTCTTCTCCCTACCGGAATATAAACCAATATTGATGTAAGACTAAAAAGCAGCTCGTATTGATGCAGCATTTCACTTAGTTAAGAGATTAAAGCTTGGCTGTTGAGAGGTGCTTTTGTCATCAAGTAGCAGACAAGTTGCATGAGGCAGGACAGTGTTTAATATAAACGGGCCCCAAACCCCCTACCTTGAATTATTTATTGGTGGAGGGCACATACATACAATGACCTGACCCACAAACAATGTTGATGAAATAACTTTTAAAATGTGTAAAAACATTAGTGAACCCAGCTCATGTTGAACTAACTCCGTTTTCCTTCTGCTTCAGAGTACTGGCGACACTGATTAAAAGAAGGAAAATACAGTATTTCTCTCTGTGTGTGTGTGTGTGTGTGTGTGTGTGTGTGTGTGTGTGTGTGTGTTTCAGGATGGACGGTGTCCCTCTGAGGATCCCACAGTGTGCCTCACAGGAAGTGGAAGACGACATGGAGGTTATTGTCCCTGATTATCTGAACACACTGCAGGACACAGAGGTGTGTTTTTACAGTGTGTGTATGTACGTACTGTTATAGTCTGTGCGTGCGTGTGTGCGTGCGTGTGTGTGTGTGTGTGTGTGTGTGTGTGTGTGTACAATGTGTGACGGAACAATGTAGGCTGCCATTGGTGTGGGGTGCATTATGTGTGTAGTGTTAATGTGTGTGTGTTTAGTGTGTGTGTGCAGTGCACGCTGTACACGCTGTACACACACAAACACACACGCACCAATACACCAGCGTCCTCCCCACCAAATCACCTTGAAAATACCAATATAATACATTTTAGAGCAGCAGCTCATATTGATGCAGCATTTCCCGTAGTTCAGAGATGAAAGCTCGGCTGTTGAGAGGTAATACAACGTGTCTGTCTTCCTTCTGTCCACCACTTTGGTCCAGACAGAAACATGTCAGCCTTTATCGGAGGTGTTATGATGATATGTGGTTGTTGATGAAGCTTCTGCCAGTGAGCAGAGCGGCTTCAGAGCAGCAGGTCTAACTCGCTGTCTGTCTGTCAGTATGGGTTCAGTCTGGAGAACTGGGTTCTTGCCGGGCTGCAGAGCGGCTTCATTGCCCAGCAGAGTCCTCCGCGCTGCTCCCCGTCCCGCCTGCAGCCGTCCTGCCCCCCCTACTGGATGATGTTCAGCAGCCCCCAGCAGAGCCGCCTGGCCAGCCGCCACTGCTCCGACTTCTGGGAGCCCACCCCTCGCCCGCGCTCCCACAGCCTCAACTCCGACTTCCTGCGAAGCAAGATGGCCGTCTCAGACTCGGAGGATGATGGAGAGGGCGGTGCAGTGAAAGCCTGCTCTGTTGGAGGGCGTCCTGCTGCTCCAGGTGGGAGGGGTCAGAGGAGAGCGCAGGCCTTCGTCCCTGACCTGCTGAACCCCCCCTCCTGCCTCAGCAGCCTGCCGCACCAGCGCAGGAAGAACCTCCGGCAGTGCTCCCTGTCAGTGCTGGACACACCCAAACAGCACAATGCCAACGCCGACAGCAGACCCCACAGCCACCGGACCCCCACCACCAGAGCCAACACAGTGGACCGCCTGCCCAGCTTCTACAGCCACAGGACCACATACACGGTAAGAGCCCATCAACATGTTCATGACTGCTGGAGCTCCAGCTTTAAGCATGTCTTTAAAGAAGATAGCTGAGTTCCAGGATGTGCTTCAGGTTCAGGGTCATGGCAACATTATCTAATGGCAGCATGAGCACTGTCGGGATCTGGCTTGGCCACAGGAGGGTGGTTGGTGTAACGGGACGTCCACACGGCAGCGTGCGTTGAAGCTTGCCGGTGGGCGTGCCTGGCGTGCGACCAACAACCAATCACATTAATCTCCAGCCCTGGACACACAAGCACGCGGTTTGATTGGCTAGAGCGGTTGGACAATGACATAGTCATGGCATGGCTGGTTTCAGTTGTATTATTTTTCACAGTTGCTCCGATCAGATCGTTCTCCTCCATTTTGTAGATTATTTACGACTTTTGAATCCACATAAACACATCGGCAAAATCCGGCTTACTTTGAGCATGTGTTTAAAACAGTTTAATCCCTTTGTGAATTGTTTCTACTTGCGCCGTCCTTTAATTTAATTTAATTTGAGACTTTTAAACTTTAATTACCGCTGTTACTTGCGCGCAACTTCCAATAGGAGTCATTTAGGGGGGCTCTTGGGAAAAAAGGTTGGGAACCCCTGGGCTAGAGCTTGTACGGCAGTGGTGGTAGGCTACAGCCATACCAAGGAATGGCTTAGCCCTACCTTAGCCCAACCATGACAAATCATGTTAAAGTAAGCAAATTAAATTAAATAATAAGCAAAATGCTAAATGTTGAGAACAAGACTACAAGACAAATGTGCCGTTTTATTTCATACAGTTCCATTTTGATTGAGACAGTGAAATAATCTAAACCTCACGCGTGGCGTTTCACCGTCAAGGGGGGGCGATATAGCGTGTATGTAATTACATTGCAAATACTGACTTGAGCCCCCCCACTGTATGGGTTAGCCCTACCATAGATTACCCAACACAAATACTCTGGCGCCACACTGTGTACTGGTATATGACGCTTCAAAAGTTGAACTTTTCTCAACTTTCGAAGCGAGCAACGGAGGCAGAGCGACGCGACGGAACCACAATGCAGTTCGGCAATGGGAAGCGTCTCCGTTGAAGCACGCGACGCTGCGTGTGGGCGGGCCGTAAGTCCAAGACCGGACAAAATATCGAGTAGACATTTGCTTCCAGGTACCAGTTGCTTCCTGGGCCCTGCCGAGGTGCCATTGAGCAGGGCCCCAGACCCCACGCTGCTCATAAGAGGTTGGATAAATGTTCAGACTAAATGTCAACATTTGAATCCATTTCTATTCAATGTGACATGTTGAGCCTGTTAGAGAACCGCTCCTTCATCCAGCTGAAAGGAGGCCCTGTTCTCTGGGTGTTCATCAGTCACACACGTTGCACATAGCTCTGTAATGTGTGCCACTGAGGGCCAGCACAACACCATCTGTTCACAGTATTGCGCTGCACAACACGGAATAATATTCATGTCCTATCACCGTATAAAACCAGTATGAGCTAACACACCTGTGTTTTAATGAGAATGCTGATGCTAATGTGCCGTATGGCTAGTCTGCCGGAGCACACAGCTTTACATCAGCACACACCCTCTCTGCACAACACAGCACACGCAGTCTAACTATCTACATTCAAGTCCGTCTTTAAATGGACTTTATTCTTAGAGGAAAGTCCACTTGGAGGGGAAATCCATCCAATTCACATTTCCCAAATCTTTAGTCTAAAAGTAGACGGTGTAAAGTCTGCTCCTAAATCCAGCCGGGTGTCAGAGGTTCATCAGGATTAGCAGGAGGAAGTCCTCTAAACATGTCTTTCCCAGCAAAGCTGCATCTCATCTGTCAGCCTCACACAGAATCACGCACGCACACACACACACACACACACACACACACACACACACACACACACACACACACACACACACACACACACACACACACACACACACACACACACACACACACACACACACACACACACACACACACACACACACACACACACACACACACACACACACACTGTCGCTCACTACACCGTGTTGTTTTCAGCGGCTCAGTCCAGACTCCTGCAGAGAGTCCTCTCCTGGCTGGGACTGGTCTGCAGACCTGCTGTCAGCTCTGAGCCCGGAGGAGAGGGAGCTGCTTGGGGCCGTCACTGCCCGGGGTTACCCCCTCCGTACCGCCATCATGGCCCTGCAGAGGACGGGCCGGCAGACCCCAGATCAGGTCAGTCACTGTTACATACACTAAGACCTCTGGTACTGGATGCTATCACTCCTTCCCGGTCTGCCACAAGCACACCTCATCAGCACACGATATGTCACAAAGAGACCAAAACGAAAACAGGCTAAAGATCGATTGAGTCTTCTGTGCCCAGGGGACCAATCGTCTCACCCCCTAAACGCACCAGGAGCGTCTGCGCCGCGTTACGTTGCGGCTGCGCCACGCTGCGACCTCCTCCTGCGACCTAACACACCAGGCGCGTTTCAAAACGTTGCGGAAGCGGAGCGTCGTGTGTGCAGCCTCGCAGTTCTTAATTAACTTTAAAACATTAATATGTAGTTGTTACCTTCCACTCCACAAACTGCAGCGACTAAAAACCAGGCCTTGTCCTTTCTGATGTTGTCCTTGTAAAAAGCATTGGTTACATCGTATACAATGGTGTGTTTCTCCACTTCCATTATGAACACGTCGTCGTCCATTGTGCGTATCGTAGTGGAGGTGTTGTGATGAAGGAGGGGGGTCTGCTAAATTAGTATATATGCGGGATGGGCCTGGCCCGGATGCTCACCTTTCCACTTCCTGCGAGGGGGGGGCTGCCTGCCTGACCATATGTTACGGCTGCGCCGCGGCAAAAATAGGATTCATCCTAATTTTAGAGAAGCGCTGCGCCGAGCCGCTTCTGGGACGCGTCTGAGCCGTGACGCGTCCGAGCCGTAACGCGGCGCGTGTGGTGGAATAGCACCCATTGACTAGAGTGGCCGCGATCCTTACGACCACCGCGGCGCGGCCGTAACGCGGCGCAGACGCTCCTGGTGCGTTTAGGGGGTCAGAGTCAACCCAAAAGTTGTCCCTTGGCTATACATATGTATTATATATAACAGCTTCTGCTCTCGAGTGAAAGGAGCAGCATCATTGAATCCAGCTCAGTAATGTTTGATGTGTCAGTCGATGTTTAGACTGCCGTTAGCATTAAACAGCTGTGAGTATAAAAGCAACTCGGTGAGAGGCAATGACGAGCTGAATGTGTTGTTAGTCAAAGTGACTTATATCTGAATCCTGCTCGCCTGTTGTGTAAATGTAAATAATAGTGCAGCCACTCTGCATGTAGAGTGGGTTTCATCACGGGTTTAGCCTCAGGAGTGGCTAACAGTAAACAGTTTGACCTGTGACCTCCGTTTAACTGTGTTGTCCAATCAGACATGCAGAGCCTGCTATCACTGCACATACAATAACTCAGATGTTATCTATATTTATTTCTCTATGTATACAGTATACACCTTCTACATACCGACCACTTTATTAGGTTCACCTGGCTGGCACCGGGTTGGACCCCCTTTGACTCGACAAGGTGCTGGAACATTCCTCAGAGATAGGATTGAGAGCTGGTGACTGGAGGCCATTTGAGTGAACTCATCGTCATGTTAAATAAACCAGCTGGAGATGATTTGAGCTTTGAGACACGGCGTGTGATCCTGCAGGAGTAGCCATCAGAAGATGGGAGGTCCACTGTGGTCACAAAGGGATGGACACGGTCAGCACACATCTCAGGTAGGCTGTGGTGTTAGGACGAAGATCAATTGGTGCTAAGGAGCCCAAAGTAAGCCAAGAGACTATCCCCAAACTATTAACCCCCACCGCCTGAACCCTTGATCCAAGGCAGGACGGATCCATGCTCATGTTTGTGCGCCACATTCTGACCCCATCGTCCGAATGTCGCAGCAATGTCGTGTTGTGGTTCAGAGGTGGTCTTCTGCATACCTTGGCTGTAACCAGTGGTTATTTGAGTAACTGTTGCCTTGTTACCTTGAACCAGTCTGGCATTTCTCCTCTGACCTCTGGCACCAACAAGGCATCTCTCCTCTGACCTCTGGCACCAACAAGGCATCTCTCCTCTGACCTCTGGCACCAACAAGGCATCTCTCCTCTGACCTCTGGCACCAACAAGGCATCTCTCCTCTGACCTCTGGCACCAACAAGGCATCTCTCCTCTGACCTCTGGCACCAACAAGGCATCTCTCCTCTGACCTCTGGCACCAACAAGGCATCTCTCCTCTGACCTCTGGCACCAACAAGGCCTTTTCTCCCAGAGAGCTGCCGCTCACCTGGTGATTACCCTAATTGGACCATTCTCTGTAAACCCTAGAGATGATTTTGCGTGAAAATCAGCAGTTTCTGAAATGTGATTGGCTGATAATATATTCAGTTATGTTGTATAGCTGAAAGAGTTACCCGTCGCCCATGGGAAGGAAACCAAAACACAGTATACTAAGCCTGTGAAGCAAGACAAAAATAGCCGTCAGAGTTTCCACGGCGCTCCGTGTTTCCCGTGACCCCGCCGTGCAGGGTGGGAGGGGACACGCTGGAGACACTTGCTGCCAACATATTGCTATATGCATTTTACAACAAAAAACCACATCATCAATAATACAATAGAATATCATTTAATAGTACAAAATAGCATATCATATAATAAAATATAATATAATATGTTAGATTTAATAATGATAATAATCCCAATTATTTGATATGATAAAGCTTAACATTAATAGTTACTACATTACTTAACTTATTATTATTATCTAATGATAAATATATGTACTGTATAATAGTACAACTAACACAATACTTACATACTTTGCTGACGTTTAAATTCAAATAGTTAAAACATTGTGTGTGTGTGTGTGTGTGTGTGTGTGTGTGTGTGTGTGTGTGTGTGTGTGTGTGTGTGTGTGTGTGTGTGTGTGTGTGTGTGTGTGTGTGTGTGTGTGTGTGTGTGTGTGTGTGTGTGTGTGTGTGTGTGTGTGTGCAGGTCCTGAGCTACCTGCTGGCCTGCGACCACCTGTGTCAGCTGGGTTATGATAAGAGTCTGGTGGAAGAAGCTCTGGAGATGTTTCAAAACTCCGAGACAAAGGTAAGCCCTGCAGAGGACGACACCACACACACACACACACACACACACACACACACACACACACACACACACACACACACACACACACACACACACACACACACACACACACACACACACACACACACACACACACACACACACACACACACACACACACACACACACACACACACACTGCAAGATGTATCGATGAAATGCTATAAAAAACCAACATGTTGTCTCCCTCTGGAGGCCGAGGAGTTCCTTCACCTGCTGAGTCAGTTCCACGAGATGGGCTTCCAGCAGAACGCCATCAAAGAGGTGCTGCTGGTCCATGACAACCACCGGGAGCGCGCCCTGGAGGAGCTGATGATGCGCGTGGCCTGACGGAAGGTCTGCACACACTCCAGACCTCAAGTGAAACCAACGAGCCGCTGCAGGAAGACATATCAGTCCAGTTGATACGCACACAGAGAATAACCCCTCTGGACCTGGCCAACAGTACATTCACTGCATTATGCTGTGTACGATGATGATGATGATGATGATGATGATGATGATCCCATATTGCACCCTTTCAGTCCTGTGTTTATTATGTGAACATGTGAAAGTATTCTCATGCGACCCGAGTACTTTGTATTTGGGATTACTTTATTAAAGACATTAGGCGAGGCAGTGTGTTTTTTCTTTTTGTAAATTGAAACCTTGATTTTCTTTCTACTCTCTCTCTGCTTCCCACAGAGTGATAATAGCAGCACAGCATGTCGTCATCGCTGGTTATTAAAGCATAACTCCAATCTCCTCAGCTTGTGTCGACCACAGATCTTATTTCAGGCATTTCAATATTCCAGCTCATGTCCGGGTTTAGGACTCAAGAGTTGACCATCAGTGGATGCTCACTGTGCGAAGGACACAGCAGGACATCGTGGTGGAAGTCTTTTCTCTTTGGATTACTTGAGAACCAAAGCAGTGAAAATAAGACGGTATATTAGTTACTGTCTGAGCATTGTGAGGAGACTCTGGGACAGGTTCTGAGGGGTTGGCTCACATCTGGAGAGCCTCCCACAGGCGAGACGGTGGCTTTAGGAAGCTTCATCAGAAATGTATATATGGATCCAATCCTACCGAACCCTTTCATCTCCCGCGTCACTCTCCACCTGTGGTCCTCCACGGTGTACTCTGTGGTGACGTGGCGGCTCAGAGTGAACACTGAGTCTCCTCTCGCCACGGCGGTGAGCAGGGAGCCCTTGCTGTTGCCGTAGTGACCGCACACAGCCGTCCACTGGCCGGAGCTCAGGCTGTAGCAGTCCATCACACACAGCAGGAAGTCATCGCAGGGCCCATTGCGCACCACGTACAGATGATCCCTGTGGGCCACCATGTAAAGAGCGTAACTGTGCTCCCTGGTGAGCGTGGTGACCAGGAGCCACTGGTCGCGCTCCGACACGTACTCGTGTATATCTGTGGCACCCCTCCCTCTCCACAGACAGATGAAGATCCTGCTCATAGCTACCGCAGACACCACCTGGGCTGCCGGGCAAGGGAGGGGGGAGACAAACCCCCAGTTCCCCGTCTCCACCCTGAACCTCTCCACAGAGGACAGGGCCTTCCTGTTGTTCTCTCCTCCCAGGGCGTACAGGCAGCCCTGGTGTCCAATCAGAGTCAGGTTGTAGCGCAGCTTCTGGGGGCCGCAAAAGGTGGTCCAAGTGTTTTCTGCAGGGCTGTAACAGAAACCACTCTCCACCACCTTTTTGCTCACATCATGCACCCCCCCGATGATGTAAAGTTTGTTGTCTAGGACTGCCACGCCTGCCATGGTGGTGCTGGTGCTCACCGGGAGATGCGTCAGCACCTTCCACTCCCTGCTGTCCTCGTCCAGGAAGTTCACGGTCCTCTGGGGGTCCTGCAGCTGCTCTGTGCACGGGGAGTGGCTGCACACGGCCATGTAGCTGCTGGGGAGCAGGGACTGGATGTACTCCACCAGCGAGTCGGGTAAGGTGTGCAGGTCCTCCTCCAGCTCGGAGTACATGTCTCTGATGAACAGGGCGGAGCCGTGGGCGAGCTCCCTCACCCCGAATGTGGACGCTGTGTGGAACATGAGCAGGCAGTTCTCAGAGTTCACCGTGTTGATCAAGTGCTCGGTGAGAGCCGGCACCTGCAGGAAAGCCGTACACTCGATGGCCTCCACGATCTGGTCGGCGCTCAGCAGGGGGCGCTCCCCCCTAAGGACCCTCAGCATGAGCAGGAAGCCTGGCGCGCCCACCCCCTGCAGCTGGAGGTGCTGCTGCTGGCACTCTCTCATTCCGGACTGGAACAAGGCTCTGAAATACTCACACTTCTCAGCCAGAAGGATCTTATCCACAACGAAGGAGCTGTCACAAACACTGACCCTCAGACAGTGAGCTGGACAGCTGCTGGACTCCATCTCCTCCCTGCTGTGGGTCTTCATCACATCCCAGCTGAGCCACACACTCACTACAAGAGAGCTCTGACACAGAAGAAAGCCTGCCTGTGGGTGGTGTTTCTGCACAGACTGCCAGAGAGGCTGAGCAGCTCCGACCCAGCGAGCTGACAGGCGGCTCTGGACAGACTATAGATAGCACACCTCAAGTACATAATGATGACACGCTGCCAGAGGAGAAAGAGGAGCTGTGAATGTGCTGATGAGTCATATTGCTTTTTGTATGTGGGACAGCTGCACATTTGTCCTTGAGCAGCAGGAAGAGTCACAGCGTAACAATAGGCTGTTCTCTGGCACACATAGGGAGCATGCCACTGTTTCACTGAGCACGTGAGTGAAGGACACGCAGGATCCTACTGCTACTACAGTACAGTTCTGCTGTGGCCCTGCAGCCTTTACTGGAGCACCAATGGGCTTAAAGCAGCAAACAGAAGACAACTAATTAAAGTGAGAAAGCTATAAGTCATGTCCTCGCTGTACAGTGTTCCTTATCAGGGGCGGACCTAGCACATTTGGTGCCCTAGGCGAGCTTCACCACTGCGCCCGTCCCCCCCAAAAAAAAATCAAAACATCTTAACTAGGGGTGTAACGGTTCACAGAAGTCACGGTTCGGTTCATACCTCGGTTTGGGGATCACGGTTCGGTACGGATTCGGTACAACAAGGAAAAGCAAAAAAAAGTCCCAAATGCATAATTATTTGTTGCTGTTATTTATTTGTAACAGTAGTGCAAGTTTTGGTATGAAAATAAGGAACTCTAACATTTGGAATCATTAACTGTATTACACAGTTAAAAACAAACCACAAACAGTAACACACACACACACACACACACTCATGGCCATATTATTTATAATGGCTGATGTCAAACTAAAAGGTTAAATAAGCTGTACAACTAAAAAGAATGTCTTGAACATATTAAAATAAATAATAAGAAAGTGTTTCAATCACAATCAATAAAAGGCAATACAGAACTGTATAACATCTCCTGATGTCAAAATATAAAAATAAATAATAATAATATTTATATAAATATAAAACAAAATAAAATCTGTACCTTTAGGAGCAATGTCTAATATGTGTAATTAACTTGTGAGTGTGTGAGGCCATTATGCCTAAATAAAGGTACTCAAGCTTTACTCTATTTTCGAGTTGTTCTTCAGAAAGATGAGTTTGTCTACGTTGTCAGTCGTGAGGGCAGATCTGTTGGCGGTAACTCTGTCACCTGCCGTCGAGAAAGCCCTCTCGCTGGGGACTGAGACTGACTCGGATGTGATTGAGCATGTTTGACGTGTTACCACTAGCATACCGCACCGCTGTCGAACAACGCCGACACACCGTCAGTCCGATCCACAACTCGCACCCCATCATTGTTGTAGTCCACAGGGAACCCAAAATGTTCCCACACACCTGATTTAAAAGAAGCAGGTGAATTCTAGCTCCTGTGTGTTGTGTGAACTCGCCATAGCTACTAACTTTTCTTCTTCATGTATTGTGTTCGTTTTGTTGTGTTTTGTTCTTGTTCTTCATTTGTTATTTATGGGCGGCTGGCTTTTAGGCGCAATACCGCCCCCTGGATTATATATAGTGTAATACTGCCCTGAGAGACAGACTTTTTTCCCCACTCGTAAAAAAAGGCGTATTCGCCGTGTGACTGCATGTGCCGAACCGTGACGTCCGAACCGTGACGTCCGAACCGCGACGGTACGGGACGAATATGGATACCGTTACACCCCTAATCTTAACAGTTATACAGTACAAGAGCTAAGAACAAGAGCTAAGAATAAATGTAAACTAAAGTGCACACTAAAGAATTAAAACAAATAAACAACTTAGCTAACAAACAATAATAATAATAATAATAATAATAATAACAATAACAAACAATAAAAGAATGTGCACATTTTCTTTCAAAGAAAATTAAGAAGAAATGTAAAGTACACACTAAAGAATTAAAACAAACAACTTAGCTAACAAACAATAATAACAATAACAAACAAGAAAATAACGTGCACATTTGCTTTAAAAGAAAATTATGTATTGTAAAATATGTTGCACATGTCAAATAATCAAAATATAATATGCTAAATAAACAAACAAATAAAAATTACAAATTCACTTTGTCTCAAGAACTATTTACATTCCACTCCCTATCATCACACAAGGTTAGCCTACATATTAGCTCCTACTGGTTTCCATTTACAGTGCAATCCTTCTGGCTTCCTCGCTGCAAAGTCATCAATCACATCATCATGTGAAATCTGACCACCAACCTCATGGTTAATACTGATTACAGCCAGACCACTGAGGCGTTCTTGAGCCATGGTTGACCTCAGGTATGTTTTCAAGAGTTTTAATTTGGAAAAACTCCTCTCGGCTGAAGCTGCTGTTACTGGTAGCGGTGCACTGATCCACAGAGCAATACACAAGTTGGGATATATTTCGGTGAGCTGCTTTGTGTGTATGAATTTCAAGAACTCAAGAGTTGTCATGCTCTTTGATGGCAAGTCAGGTAAATGTTCCAACTCCTGAGCCAGCTCCTTCCCATCCAAATCAGATTGCCCTCCATGGCTTAAGGTGTTCAACGCAGGTTCTGGTCCAGGCTCTCGTCACCTCATGCCTAGACTACTGCAACTCCCTCCTGGCTGGTCTACCTGCATGTGCCATCCGACCTCTGCAGCTCATCCAGAATGCAGCGGCTCGTCTGGTCTTCAACCTTCCTAAATGTTCCCACACCACGCCGCTCCTCCGCTCCCTCCACTGGCTTCCGATAACTGCTAGAATCCACTTCAAGACACTGGTACTAGCGTACCATGCTGCGAATGGATCTGGCCCTTCCTACATCCAGGACATGGTTAAACCGTACACCCCAGCACGTGCACTACGCTCTGCATCAACCAAACGGCTCGCTGCACCCTCGCTGCGAGGGGGACCCAAGTTCCCATCAGCAAAAACACGTGGGTTTGCTATCCTGGCTCCAAGATGGTGGAATGAGCTCCCATTGACATCAGGACAGCAGATAGCTTACACACCTTCCGGCGCAGACTGAAAACTCATCTCTTTCGACTCCACTTCGAGCGATAGAACTATTAACAATAGTTACATAGCCACAAGGCTCAAACAAAGCTCTTGGGTTCAACTGCAGTAGCCTGGCCTGTACTCCCTTGTTCTTCCCTCTCATATGTGCGCCGTTGTCATATGACTGTGCTCTGCAGTCATCAAAGGCAATCTGCAACTCCTCCAGCCTCTTCAAAATCAGGGCAGACAAACTTTCACCAGTGGACTCCTCTGCTACTAGGAATCCATTGAAGTGCTCTTTAATCTGGGGGTCTTCTTCCAGTGTCACCATTCTGATGACTACTGACAGCTGTTCAGTGTGGCTAACATCCGGGGGGCAATCTAAAATGAGGGGAAAGTACTTGCATTTCTTTATTTCTTGCACTATTGTTGATAGAATCTTTCCACTGATGCATTCAATCAACTCATTCTGAATGGTTTTGCCCAAGTAGCTGTGGTGGGATGTTTGACTTTTAATCTTGTGGAAGTGGTCTTTCATCACTGGGTCTAACTGCGCCAAAAGCTCAACCTCTTTCAAAGAGTTGGAGTATTTCTGTCTTTCCTCTCAATGCCATGTTTCACCCTCCAGAGACTATACAATAGCAAACAGTCGTGTCAGCACTGCTCTCCACCGACTCTTCTCTGGACAATTAGGTTTATAGCTAAACATCTTTACATTCGTCAGGCACACACCTGAGAAGAGTGTATGGGTGGAATCTGTGGGGGTCAGGATGAGATGCAGCAGGCTGTTCTGACGTTCCTTGCAGTGGTTCTGGGCCTATACATATATAGAGAACACACAAGAGCAAATATATTGGCTGGATTAGAAATGGCACGACAGTCATTTTTACATTCAATTATTTATCATCACATCAGGAACATCTATTGACGTATTGTACTCACCAGAACAAACAGGCACAGTGGTCAGTGGCAGGGTGGAATCAGTGGGCATCTCATCAGGATGAGCAGCTTGCTGTTCTGACGTTCCTTCATGTGGTTCTAGGTCTATAAATATAGAAAGAACACACAAGAGAAAATATATTGACTGGATTTCACATTAAATTATTTATCATCAGGAACATCTATTGACACATTGCACTCACCTGAGGAAGCCGGCACAGCTGAGCTGCATGGCTGTTCCTTGTCAACTGATGCAGCAGGTGGTCCCAGATATTTTAAAAGTGAATCTAAAATGATATAACAACATGTGTATTATCAACATTGAATAATTTCCATTTGTTAAATGTAGCTATTATTTAGTTAGTAAGCATTTGGACCGCCTGACAGGTCTGATTCAACTCATCAAGAGCTATGCCTATCTTATTAGAACAGTTGAATCAGGTGCGTTAGTTCTGGGTTGGAACGAAAACCTTCAAGAGGACTGGAGTTCAGAACCACTGAGCTAGTTAGCTAACGTTAGCGCACATTATGACAGGGTTTGACTCGGATAGTCAATGTGCTTTCTGAGGTAAACTTAACGTTAGCTAACGTTACCAACTAACTAACATTCCACCACACTGGCTAGCTCGCTACACCAAAACTAACATTGTTATTATTACTAATATTTCTATTTCATGACACAACGAAAATAGCCTTATGACAGTTTTGACTGAATGGCAATAACAAACACTGGCTAGCTAACGTTGGCTTGGCTAACTAGCATGATTACATGATCCAGTCGCTAATGTTGACAATACAATCAGAATTGCATACCTTTCACCTTGGCACGTTTCTCTTCTTCTTCTTTTCTTCTCTTTTTATACTGCGCCCCGGATGGCTTTTGCCTCTTCATAGTTCTCTAACGTTAGTCTTTCTTTCCTCAACGCTCAATTTTATAAACACTTGACCGATACCCATCAATGCACAGCGCTCTAGCATGTTCTGACTGTGAACACCTAAAGCCGAGGCTCTTCGACCGACCGACCGCTTTAGATTTTTAACTCATTTCCCCTTATGTTCGAATTTTGTTTTATGTAAGAATAATGCTTGCAGATATAGAGGGCGGCGCCAAAACTACGCCAAGCAAAAAAAAAAAGTTCAATTAATTCCAAATACTTGGTTTCAATTATTCCTACCAACTTAATATCTCAGTGTGTTTACATTATGTCCCTAAATGTTAAAGGTCTCCTATCATGCAAAATGCACTTTTTGATGTCTTGTATACATAGATACCTGTGTTTAGTCTAGAAAAAGGTAAATGTGTGCATTTTATTATAAAGTTGTGTATATTTACAGACTGTTGCAAAAACTAAGAAGCTTATAGAAATCAGGTTTAAAACTAAAAGAGCTTTACAAAAAGTAACACAATTAAAGATGTTTGGAGTATTATTTTAGTTATTAATGTTAATGTTTTGTCCAAGAGATGCTGATCTGAAACCGTTGTTACATACAGTTCAGTCAGACAACTCACGTGTTTCTTAATATGTTTATTATAAGCAGCATATAGTTTGAGTTTGGCGTCTAGGCTCGGACCTCATCACTCCACAGATTCACAAAGAACATTGAGTGATGATTAGATAACTATCCCCCGAGCCTACAGGTGGAAGCTGGGGTGGAAGCTGGGGTGGTGGGGGGGCAGGCGAGCAGCAGCAACATGAAACACAGCAGCAGGAACATGAACGCAGCAGCAGCGGCAGCAGCAGCTGCAGTGCTGCAGCGGCGGCGGCAGCAGCGGCGGCGGCGGCGGCAGCAGCAGCAGCAGCAGCAGCAGCTGCTACAGCAGCAGCTACAGCAGCAGCAGCAGCAGCAGCAGCTACAGCAGCAGCTACAGCATGGCGAGGCAGGAAGACCTGGCAGCTTAAATAGAGCGGCATGTTTAGGAGAATGTGTTTGGTTGGTTGTAAGAGGGACGAGGTGCGTCACGTGTTAATGTATCATTGGTGCTCGCAGGCTTCGCCCCATTTACGGCATTTCCTGTTTCTGCCGGAGAGAGGGGAGGCCGTCCCAAAGCTTGCCGCTGTATTTACTCCCTCCATCTGACAGGAGGGAGACTCGTTGGGCTGCGAGTGTCACTCCACAGAGTTCACTCCGTCGCGGAGGGCGAGTGTGTAGGGGTAGGGTTAGGGACGTGCACAGACATTTAGCGGGCTATTGCTCTAAACTGGAAAAAGGCACCCCTCCCTTTCATCTCTACCCCTGAAAGCCAAGCCTTGTCTTGCAAGATATAATGTGATCTTTATTAACCAGAAGATGATCTCTGTTTTTCTGCCTCTCCCTTTCTGCTGCTTGCATCCGCAAATCCATGTATAATTATTCTCATTATGTAGACTCCTGCACTGCTATTTTGCACTTCTGGTCAGATGCCTAAACTTACATTTCGTCACTAGTACATGTAATGACAATAAAGTTGAATCTGAATCTGAATCTGAAATGTGCTACTGCCAAAGCCATGTCCAATGGCTTTATCTTATATGTATCATGCCAATCATGTGCGATTCACTGCAGCAGTGCTCCTTCATTCTTACTTTTGCCTGCCTCCACCTGCCTCCACCTGCCTCCAGCTGCCTCCAGCTGCCTCCAGCTGCCTCCACCTGCCTCCAGCTGCCTCCACCTGCCTCCACCTGCCTCCACCTGCCTCCAGCTGCCTCCACCTGCCTCCACCTGCCTCCACCTGCCTCCAGCTGCCTCCACCTGCCTCCAGCTGCCTCCAGCTGCCTCCACCTGCCTCCACCTGCCTCCAGCTGCCTCCACCTGCCTCCACCTGCCTCCAGCTGCCTCCAGTTGCCTCCACCTGCCTCCAGACTTCCATGTAGACCTACTCTTGTACTTATCGTCATTCAGAAACATGCGACAGCTGAAGCAGTACATGCATCATTCTGTGGAGAATACTCCAGCCAGGGGTTTTCATCAAACCAGTGGCCCTGAAAAGACCGCCCATCTTGATTTGTTGGGAACTGGACCAGAGGACGACAGGGTCCAATTGAGTTTGAAAATGTGACGAAGGCCTCATTGTACTTGATATTGTTCTTCTGAACATGGGCTGGATCGGTGGGGTTTGGGAGCTGTAGCAAAAAAACAAATTCTGAAGGAGCTTTCCCTCTTGTGGACTCTGATGGTACTGCCTCATTCTCCATCTCTTCCCTCTCAATCTCCATATCCTCCCCTTCCATCTCGTCATTCTCAATTCCTGTCTCTTTCTCCTCATTTTCAGATTCTGTCGCTCTCCTTTCTTCATTCTCTGAGTCTGAACTGCTCTGGCATCATTGTGTTTGTCTCAGGCTCACCATCTATCAAATACAATTAAGAGAATGTTCTAGAGCTCTTGATAAGGCATTGTTGCTAAGTGTTCGAATAATGAAAGTATTATTACTGTTGTGATCTCCTTTTCACACTATAAAGGAGTTCAAAGATGGAGCTGTCTCCAAAATAAACATTTTACATATATTCGTATTCTTAAACAGAATGATTAGAATCAGAATTAAGTAACATATACACTTAATTATTTACTGCTATAAAAACCTACAAAGACAACTGAATACTAGTGCAGTCAGTTACATTTTAGATTGGAGAAGGTTATATAGTCATTCATGTGAAAATAAATATGTCGCCTACTTGTATAGAATATGTCCAACCTGTTGTAAAGCCTGTGTGACCCAGTTATCTGGCCGTCTCATCCGTATTACACTACAGCTAGTACTTCACTAGATCACCCAGCTCTCCATGCGCTCTGACCTGGAGGCTTGGGGTTAGCCCCAGCAGAGACATATCAACTTCACTCAGCACAAATAGAGGCTTTGCATTTATCACTGATTTCAATATTTGTTTTAATGAGTTATTAGTGTACTCCAACTGATGTAGTGGCTTCACATAATCAGTGTGCTTCACCTGCAGCTGCCCTGCCGGCACCTTTCATCCAGCTCTGCAAAGTTGCAGTCCTTTTAGCTGCCTCCTTCAGATCTCTCTCTCTCTCTGTCTTGAAGGCATTCCCACGTCCCTGGGTAGGGTGTAGGGCGTGGTTTGGGATTGGGCCAGAATAAACCCTGGGTTGATTTACCGAGTTGATAACCAGCGTCGTAGGACCACTTCGCGAGATCTTGTTAGTTAGGGTTAGTTAAGATAACTCAGATATCAGGGTCTGTTGAACTGGCTTCGTAGTGCAGGGCACAGGTCTCTGTACACACTGTCTCACTTTGTGCTGATGACTTCAGTAGCTCCTAGCTGTTAGTCAGCTGACTAATGGTGTCTTGTGTGTCACTGTCACAAATATTCTGTCCCACTTAACAACTCAATGAACATGATGAGAATCATATGTGAGGGCCTCACCGGACAATTCAGCACAACTGCACAACTCATCAGAACAACAGAACGTGAGACAGTATTGTCCCTCAGAGGTGTTGAGCACTCTGGAAGCTGCCATCACACGGTTCACTTTCTTTTCCTGTGTCTCATCTCTGTGAAGCCGTGTGATGCTGTTGTGGTCGAGGTATAACGTGCTTATTCTATCGATCGCAGACCTCACCTCCAAATGAACCAAAAACTGTCCTTTAGAATTAAGTGACATAACAATCTGAAAAAGACATCAGACAAAAGAGAGGTTTTAAAGGTGGGGTAGGTAATTCACTTCAGAAACACTTTGTTATATTCCATGGGATGCTCTTAACATCCGATAGCAATGAATACATTCAATGCTTTGACAATAAATATATACATATATTTCATCTGTGGAAGCCGTGGCGCTGTAAAAAGCAAGTCCAGTCATCTGCCTCGGCCCGCGGCAGATGATTGGATGGCCTACCTGCCTGTCAGCCTTCCATCTGTGCGCAAACGTATTGCCCTCATTGGTCATGTGCGCGTTCGTGCGTGTTGGAGGAGGGGCTCTGTGAGGAAGTCTGACTGAAGGGGCAGATTTTTTTCGGTTGTGTACTTTCAAACTCTAGCCACTCGAGCTGGTTTCTCCTTTCTTACCCACTACCTTTAAGTGAAAACATAATGTTCTGTGCTGATGTTCCCTTTACTGTTCAAATGTTGTTTTCAGTGCAACAGTTGTTTTTATTGACGATTGTATCACTGACACTGTTTAAGCTCTATACCAACACACATTTTTAACATTAAAATATATTAAAATCTGTAGAAACAGTATCATTCAGTTACATTATATCTGTGGAGAATGGGAGGAGAGAGAGAGAGAACCCGATTCAACCAGCTGGGAAAAAGGAGATATGAGCAGTGTTGCAGCTGTTCGTTAAATTCAGGAAGTTAGCTTAGCTTAGCATAGAGACTGAAAGCCCAATGAAGACACTTTGTGGTTGTATGTGGACAGAAGCTGTGAGCAGGCTCTGTGACATCACTGTCTGCTTGTGGGCTAAAATGTATACTTGTCGACCGATTCAACAAAAGCATTCATAAGTCTAATTTTGAAGAGCCTGACCGGTCTTGATGTTAAACTACGCTAATCCTCTTTGCTTTCCACCCACTTCATGTTTGGATGCACACTAATCACTTAGCATAGCTACGATAACGCCTGTGGGCACTATCACCCTTCACATCCACCACACAGACCTCAGAGATATCACAATCTGACTGTTAGCAACAAAGAAAATGCGTGTTGAGACGATTACTGCTTTATTTTATTTTTTTATTTGATGGAAACATATATGATGTATAGAAAATGATACATAAAAGATTATATTATCTTAGTATTGCTTTAACTTCAGAGTATTAGAGGTCTGTTAAAGTTAGCCTGATGAAAGCTGTCTTTATAAACTCTCCTGAGCAGCATGGTAATCTCACACCTGCTTTTGGATCGTCATCACTGCCTCAGCAGCTGCCACTTCCTGTTTCTCCTCCTGAACCACTTCCTGTTTCTCCTCCTGACCCTCTTGCTGATCCACTTCCTGTTTCTCCTCCTGACCCTCTTCCTGTTTCTCCTCCTGACCCTCTTCCTGTTTCTCCTCCTGACCCTCTTCCTGTTTCTCCTCCTGACCCTCTTCCTGTTTCTCCTCCTGATCCACTTCCTGTTTCTCCTCCTGATCCACTTCCTGTTTCTCCTGCTGATCCACTTCCTGTTTCCCCTGCTCTGCTACAGGATCAGAGTACAAGGAGGAGATGTTCCCGTCTTTCCATGTGACCATGATGTGCCCTGCTTTGAGCTCGCTCGCCTCCCCGTTGGGTGGGGGACGATGGTCCTCTCTGAGGGGGACGATGGTCTCCAGCTCCTCGCTCCTCTGAGTCCCAGCAGCTGCTGCCTTGTACTTCGCAATCTTCCTACGGCTCCTGAGGGGAAAAGAACAGGAGACTGACGATGAACAGCCTTTAAAGCCATCAAAACTATTCATTTCCCAACATGCATTGCATTGGCAGTGTCATCGTGTGACTTCAGGTCCTACTTGTTGGCCATGGCCCCCATTCCCAGCAGCAGAAAGCCAACAAGAAGGCAGACGAAGGCCAGTCCCAGCAGCACAAACGTCCATATGGTTGCTGCAACAGGAAGCAGAAGACACTGATATGACACACATCTCAACTCGTGATCTGTTGACGTTCTTCTGCGACCTTTTCCTCACACTCGTTTTGTTAAGTTTCTACACGGCTAATACATTCTGTGTTTAAAGAGATGCAGTCTGATGACAGAATGCCTTCAGCAGCACTTTCTAAAGCATCGTGCTTCTAGTGATCTGTGTTATTGCGTTGCACTGTGGGAGGAGCCTGTGACCTAAGCATTTCATCGTCATAACGACACTGTAGCTATGTACAAATGACAATACAAGCCTTGAACCTTAATGTTCCTTTTGTCTGAACACTTGTTTGAGATGCAAGCGTTTCAAATGGTCTCTGGCGTGCTGGGTGTGAGATAATGGCCCTCCATGCTTTGCTGTGCCCAATAGCAAATAAGGCTATTGTTTGAAATAAGGCTCAACTATTGAAACTGTTCCTTTACGATGTTTCCTAAATGTTGGGTTTTCCAACAGATGTTCAGCTTCACTGTTGCTCTGCTGAACATTAGAGATCTACCTGACCAGTAATCAGGACTCAGTCTAAGAGTTCACTTTTCCCAGCGATGCCTAAGGTGTTAAAAAGTGCTGTGTACATTTGAACAGAAGGAGAACTTCTCCAGGCTGGTCTAGTTTGGGTTTTTTGTGTTCAGATTGATCAAGACTGTGGAGACTTCGGTTCAGGCCTCCAGCCACTGTTAAGGAAGCATGTAACCAGTAAGATTAGTTTAACTTCATGTGTATCTGTTTATACGGCGACTGAAGCACATATATATATATATATTAGTGCTGTCAAAATTATCGCGTTAACGGCGGTAATTAATTTTTTGAATTAATTGCGTTAAAATATTTAACGCATGTGCAGAATGGCCCGCCCCATACGTGCCACCAGTGGCAGCGCAAGGGTATGGATGGGGTAGGCTACACCCATACCAAGAAATGGCTTAGCCCCACCATGAAAAATGATGTTAAAGTAAGCAAAATAAAGTCTGCCAACTCGCGCGGAGTAAATTGCACAGACAGCAGTTAGTAAGATTGATTTCAGTAGCCACGGTTTTGAAAACTTTTGTCACGTAGTGATCGTCTTCTTAATAGAACATCTTTGATAATGTCTTCTGGCCAATCAGAATCAAGATAACAGCGTCATGTTGTTGCAGGAAGTCCCGACGGAGAATACTTTTACTGTAGTACAGGGGTGCACATAACTGGTACGCAGGTTATGTGCGTAATCTGAAATGCGTACCGTCACTTGTGTCACAAAGCGCATTTGCGAACCGACGTAATTGTGAAGCTTTTCCAGAAGGCGGTTAGATCCCCGGACGACAGAGTCGGTCTCCGTGTGCACAGACAGGGCTGCTGTTAACGTCGGTCTGTACAACGGACTTGTGCCAAAACTACGCCAACCGGCTGCGGAGGGAGACTCCCCCCTTCACTGGAGAACTGCGCTAAAACAGCTGATCTCAACGTTCACACTGTGGTCACGAAGTACTCCACTAGCCGCCCCCCCCGTCGACTTTCCTGAAGTACTCCCCCGTTGATAGAAATCAACACGTAATGAATTAAGACCCCACGGTTTGATGATTGATAGGTGTGTGGGTTGTCTTTCATTTTGACACGCAGACAAATGTTATAATAAACAATAGGCGCATTCACACTGCGGTACTTTTCCCACAAAGGTTCATCAGAACTCTTTAGTTCTCATGAACTAAGTACAGATCACGTTCACACCGGAAAAAGTCCCTGGGGGTGGATTAGGCAAATGAAGCCGCTGACGTCACTTCTTCTTCTTCTGCTTTGGGTTTACTGGCAGGCCGCAACCCACTTCACGGCGTATACTGCCGCCCAAAGTCCCCGGCCGGAAGTCCCCGGAATTGGGGACTGGCTTCAGTAGAAGCTGCTGGGAGTCCCAGCAGCTTCTACTGAAGCCTTCCGAGTAAATCGCCAGAATGCCGACACCTCCTCATCTCCACCGCTCCCATGTTTTATTTTGTGTTGCCATAAGTTAGTCTCTCTGCGTTTCTGCGCTGGGCTAATGCTAATGCTAATAATGCTAATGCGAGGATAATAAAATGGCGGCTTCACAAAACTTTTTGGGAGTTTTACGGGGCGTGGTTTGCAATCCGCCCAGCCAATCAGAAATATAGCTCTTTTCTCACAAAAGAGCCGCTCGACAGTCCCTGCTCTCTAGCAGGGACTGTCGAGGGGGTAAAAAGGTTCACATGAACTACTTTTAGCACCGGCTCTTTTTGGTGTGAACGCGATCATGAACTAAGTTCGCATGAACCTTTGTGGGAAAAGTACCGCAGTGTGAATGCGCCTATATATACTGTATGTTAAATGGATATATCCGCCTTCTTTCATTTATCTTTCCATTCCCATGACAATATACATAAAGAAATGGCATATTTTGGACATAGTTCGAATGGTGTTTAATCTGATTAATTAATTTTTAAGCTGTGATTAATCTGATTAAAAATGTTAATCGTTTGACAGCCCTAATATATATATAAATAACTTATTTTCCCCTGCAGGAGGCCATCATGACATCTTATCAATTGTGTCTGATTAAACCTCCAGTGAGTGATTGATGTATTGAAAATGCAACACCTCTACCTCTACCTCTACTCGTAAAGAAGTAATGCTAGCCATTAAAGATAACCATGAGCCAAGCCAGTCTCCTTTCTAAGCCCTTCTCTTCACTCTAATTCACCTCTCTCTTATCATGAACCTGGAGGCTGAGTTGTCAGGAACTTCAGATCCCCCGTGGCAAACTGGCCTTATCCTTTTTCTGTGATGAGAAGGATTTCTGACAACATGTCTATGAGATGAAGTATTTGAGCAGCAGCAGCAGTACTTACGGTCCTGTGTGCGATAGAACCAGCGCAGGTATGCTCTCTGTTCCTCCGTCATGTCGCTGCTCTGCTCCTCTGACGCTAACTCAAACTCTTCTGGATGTTTAGACGCCCTCTTGGATCCTGCAGAGACACATATCGCATGACACATCAAATACAAACCCATAATCAAACTTAAATGATAATAATGTTAAATAACGTCTCCAAAACAAGTCCATGCACGATTTTTGTAAAAGGTCACACAGTATTATGTTTTACCAGTTGTTCAAATTCAATCGTATACCACGTTTATTTTTCTAATTTACCAGATGTTTGTTTTAACTAATACATGGCAGGGACATTAGAGAAACTGCCATTGGCCACTTTGAAAGCTGCAACACCTAATGGTAGCCACATGGGGGCAGCAGCACACGCTGTAAACACAACATGCTCACAATATGAAGCACATGCAGAACATAACAGCTCGCAACTGGACATGTGCCTCCCCTACTGCTCAGCTCAGTTTCCAGCAGCAGCAAGATGAGTAGTGAGGACGCTGTGAACAGGCTCTGCTCTGCAGCACCAGACACTCAGAGAGAGAGCTGCTGGACCTCGTGCAGCATTTAGCAGCTACAGCAGTAGGCAGAGACCAACACACTCTAAACTCTAAAAGAGAGATGGATATTGATGTACACATGACTCCTGGATGTGGACTCAGCACAGGCCTGCTTTCGTCCTCGCCGACTCACTGAGTCTTTCGTGGCAGATGTCCCCCTCGTCCAGAGATCTCCATTTGGAGTGTTTGCTGTCATGTGCGAGAGTCAGACGCCCGCCATCCACTGACAGCAGCATGGAGGAGTTCCTGCTGATCAACCTGCCCCTGTCACAGTCCCACATTAACCCCCTCACATCCACCCCCGGCCCCCAGCAGGGCCCCGTGTGGACGGGCTCCGTCTGCAGGGCCGACAGACACCTGGATGATGGGACACACATCAGCAGGCCCTGGTCCACCCAGGCCCACTGCTGAGACTCTGAGTCCAGGCTGCAGCTCCTTAGCAGGACCTCCCCTGTGGCGGGGGTCTCCTCCAGACACAGGCTGCGCTGCATGTTGTGGACCATGAAGCCCCTCGCCCCTGCAGCTGTGTGACAATCACATGGTTAGATTCTTTGTTGTAAATATAACCTTTCAATGCGTCTGAATGTGGTATGAGCTTACCTAACAGGGGAAGGAACAGTAAGCTCCAGGCCTCAAACATATCTACAGAGGAAAGGCATTGTTATCAGTTATCACAACATTCACTTTCGCATGGCGATCAGGTCAGAGGTATGAACCTGAGCACGATGTGTTCTCTATAACCGTTTGTTTTGTTACACGTACAGTTCATGACTTTATATTTAATAAAATCCACTTCATAAATCCATACTTCATGTTAGTGTCCTCTGTTTGGTCAATATCATACATGTTGTTGCAATGTTTACCTCTGCTACGCACATTTCATATTCACTGATATAATTCACATACATGTTCATAAACGGAACCTTCCAAAGCAAAAAACAATGTTGTTATGTGTCAAATATTAAAGATGCTTTACATTTTTGTAAAGAGTTTTGAAACTTGTACTTAGTTGTTTTTTCAATCAAATATAATCTGAATAAAAACTCAGGAAACAAGATCAGATATGAAAGTGCTATAACTAACGAGTGAGTGGTGCAGGGTGACCACATGTTCACTTCCTACAGCATGTGATTAAAGCTCCGGCTTGAGTATAAAATCACTGGAGAGGTGCCAATCCACCTCCTGGGCACTGCCGAGACGCCCTGGAGCAAGGCATCCAACCGCCAACTGCTCCCTGGTGCTGACAGACCTGCAGCCTCTTTGATCTGGCACCTGTATGTGTACTGTACCGTGTGTATATTTAAAGATGAATATACTAAACTAAATATCCCCCAAGGGATCAATAAGGTTCATCTTATCTTAATACAAATGCCCCCATACAATGTACAATAATACATGTCTATTATTATATTCTAATATATAAGAACATACTGTGTACGCCTTGCGACCAGAATGCTATCCTGATCATACCATCCTCTACAGTGCAACAGCACTCCACTAACTAGCACTATAAACTAGCAGAGCGCACACTGGGGAGAGAGTGAAGCATGTGTCAGTAAATCACATGACCCCACACAGGTAGCACAAGTTTTACACGCTGTGACTAAAAGACCCCCCCCGAAAATCTCCTGATTATACAAAAAACGTACAAAAACATGAGTCAGAAGGCCAACGTTAATACTATTCAACTGTCTCATGTTCAACCGTACATATACTACTAGAGGGGTTATTAGTGTGTACTCACTTCTAGGATGTTCTGTCTGGCTGAGATGTGGAGGGAATACCAGAGTGTTTAGGAAACACAACGATGAAGGACGACACTCTTTCCAAAGTTCACAGGGAGGGGCCTGCAACCCTGCACGTGACAAACTGCCTTTAAAAGCATATAGACTGTTCTTATTTATCGGTGGTGAAATGAAGCAAGGCTGTAAAATGATGTCAGTTAGAACACTCAGCCATGTCCGTCCTCTGGATCAGCCTCTTTATGTATCCGTGCCGTCTGCACGTTACAATAAAGAGAGCTCAGGAACTGAGCAGCCTTTCAAACCAAGTTCAGACTTTTCAGTTCAGGTCTTTGACCTTGAGGCCTGCTTACTGTTTAGACAGCTACCTCTCTTCTGGTTGTGGTGGGGGGGGGGGGGGGGGGGGGTGACTCGTTTAACTTTTATAGCAGAGGTGCGGAGAGGTAAATGACCTCCGTGTCACTGATGTTTGCGTCTGTTCAGATAAGAGAACCGAATGCATCCAAACAGAAGCACAGAGTTCAGAATCACAGTAAATACTATTGAATGAATATGGAAGACAAAGTAAGGGGAATATACACAGCATAGTGTGTAATGAACAGTGTGACACTCAGCAGTCACAGTAGGCAGTGCAGATATTAGGAAATCAGTGTTACATAATACACAGTGCAGGCGTAAGAAATGCTAACAGTAAACAATTATGAAGAATCTTATTATAGATCTGATGTGTACAATATAGACAAAACTTTATTCACAATCCATTTTACAATACATCATAAACACATCTTTAACACTGAACAGCTTCAAAGACACCTCCACTCCCCCAAAAGACCGTTTGAACCTGTTCAGTGAGAGAACAAAGCTATTCACTTTTGAAAATCTAAGGTTCTCTTTCATAATGTCAAACGTTCCTCTTGTCTTTACTGCACAATACATTTGACTTATATAGCACACTTTAAAGACAAACGTCATCTCAAGGTGCTTCACAAAGCTATAAGGAAAAACAAGTAAAAAGATATCTAAAGGAGCATATTGGATCAAATATGGCAATATAAAAAATAAAAAGGTTAAGAGCATAAAAGGTTTAAAAATAAATAAAGTAAAGGACAGTCAGTAAAATGCGGTGTGGAACAGGTGGGTCTTGAGGCATTTCCTAAAAACTGAGAGTGATGCCGAGGTCCGTATGTTCTCTGGAAGCTGATTCCACAGACGTGGACCCAGGGAGGAGAAAGCACGGTTTCCCATGGTGACCAGTTTTGTCTGCGGAACAGCCAGGAGGTTGGAGCTGTCTGACCCGAGTGTGCGTGAGCTATGGGAATGTTTTCTGGTTAGCAGTTCCTGTAGGTAGGTGGGGGGGGCCGGTGTGGTTGATGGCGTTGAAGACCATTATGAGGACTCTGTAGTTGATCCGGTGTGTTGCAGGGAGCCAGTGGAGTGAGTGAAGGGTCGGGTGATGTGCTCTGATTTGCGTGTTTTTGTGAGTATCCGGGCGGCACAGTTTTGTACATATTGTAGTCTAGAATGTTTTTTTGCTGGAATGCCTGCAAGCAGAGAATTGCAGTAGTCAATGCGAGAGGTGATGAAGGCATAGACCAGTTTTTCTGCGTCCGGTTTGGTGAGGGAGTGTCGCATTTTGGAGATGTTCCTCAGGGGGTAGTATGAGGCTTGGCAGACCGTCTTTATGTGTGCTTGGAATGAAAGGGATGAGTCCAGTTTCACACCGAGGCTCATTACAAGTGGGGAGAGGGGAATGGAGTGGCCATTGATGCTGATATGAGGGATATCAGTTGTTTGTGTTTGATGTGGTGTTCTAATCAGAATGGCCTCTGATTTGCTGCTATTCAGTTGGAGGGAGTTGTTGCTCATCCAGTGGTGTATGTGTTCCAGGCATCTTGAGACATTTGAAAGTGCCAGATGTTTATCCGGGGCAGTTTGTAAATAAATCTGTGTGTCATCAGCATATGTGTGGAAGCTGATGTTATGGTTCCTCAGTATTTGTCCCAGGGGCAACATGTAAATTAAAAAGAGCAGTGGCCCAAGGACTGACCCTTGGGGTACACCAGAGGTGACAGTGTATGTCGGAGGTGCTTTTTCCAAGACGGACATATTCCTGTCTTCCTGTGAGGTACGAGTGGAAAAAGTCCAGAGCCTTGCCAGCGATTCTCACTTCCTGGAGTCGCCGACACATGATGCGATGGTCAACGGTGTCAAATGCTGCACTTAAGTCCAGCAAGATGAGTAGGCTTGGAGAACCAGATTCAGCCGCCATCAGCAGGTCATTTAGAACCCTGACCAGAGCTGTTTCAGTGCTATGAGTGTTGGGTTCAGAATTCCAGAAAAGACAGACAACTTCTAAGTTTAACTATTTATTGTAAAGAGAGCAAAATATATATATTACTTGGCCTAGGACTCATCACGTCTTTGGGAATCACAGGCAGCAAAGCTGTAATCTGTAACCACCAATTCCGTCAAGAGCCTCGAACCTCGTGCCACAATACATTTTATTACACAGGGCGTTGCCCGTACATATATGATTGGTCAAGACTAGCTGAAGAGATACCACGGTTTAGACTTGGTTCTCTTTGGTTGGTGCGCAGACTCAGATAGAGTCTCTTGGCAACACGATCCTCCAATCAGCATTCGGCCGGCCTGTGGAAGTCCCTCCCTACTCTGGCACCATCATATGTAATTTGTTTTGATGAAGCTTCTACAGAAATGTGGAGTCTTGGTTATACTGATTCCCAGCTATGCGTGGGCGCAGAGCTAACCCAGGCGGCCAAGGCCATAGCATCAATAACTCATTGTTTCTAGAGTGCCTGCATCTGGCTTCTGCTACTTTCTAATGCAAGCTGAAAACTTTCTTTTGACTATTCCCCTCGTTGGTATCTAACCCATCAGAACCTGGGATTAGTGATTGTGTCTATTTATTCTGTAGTCATAGCAATCTCATGAGCACAATAAGCATATCATGTAATAATAAGAATCAGTCTTGTATTGTTATATAAAAATAGACTCCACACGAGCTGATCTGAAACCAGACTGGAAGGTTTCATAGAGCACATGGGTATGGAGATGTTTGTGAAGCTGAAGGGCAACAACTTTTTCCAGAACTTTTGCTAGAAAAGGCAGGTTTGAGATGGTGCGGTAGTTTGTGAGTACCTCAGGATCCAGATTGTGCTTCTTCAGGACAGGTCTGATGGCTGCCAGCTTGAGGGAGGGGGGGACCTCACCACTCAACAAGGATTTGTTAATTATGATGGTGGCAGTTGGAATAATGGATGGAGAGCAGGTTTTCAGTAGGGAGGTGGGGATATGATCAAGGGCGCAGCTAGATGAGGTCATAGCTGAGATGATTTTTGAAAGCTCAGCTTGCGTGACCTCTGTGAAGCAGTTAAGGGTATTTGATGGAGCAAGTACAGGATGTTGTGGAGAGACAGGTTGGTTTGAGGAGGCTTTGGCGATGTTAAGCTTGATGTTTTCAAATGTTTGTTTTAAAAACTTCCATAAAGCGGTTGCAGTCATCAGTTGTAGGAGTGGTTGATGAGGGATCACTAGGCTTGAGCAACCGATGTATTGTGGAGAATAGGTGCTTGGGTTTGTTACGATTTGTCTCAATCAGATTGGAGTAGCAGGCTGACCTGGTTGCTCTCAATGCCGAGGAATATGCCTTCTGGTGATCTCTAAAAGAGAGCAGGTGGACAGTTAGGCCAGTTTTCCTATATCTGCGCTCAATCTTCCGACCCTCTGATTTTTTAGCTCTGAGCTGGTCAGTGTACCATGGGGCAGAGCGATGGAAAGACACCACTCGGGTTATTTCAGGTGCCAGCCTGTCTCGGCACTCATGCAGGGTGTTATTATACCGATGCACATGCTCTTCAAGTGAGAATGCAGCATGGGGCCTGGAGAGGGCAGATGTTAGCTGACTATGGTCTATGTCAGGGGTCGGCAACAGGCGGACCGCGGTCCGGATCCAGGACGCCGACCTATACGGACCCGGAGCTATAATCAATACATTAATAGGGGATTTTTCGGCGCCTCCCGCTTTTTTAACGCTGATTTGGGTGACTTGTGTAATTCGTGGAGAACCGCAGAGATTTCGTCTTGGGGGTGGGGAGTCCGTCCGTCAGTCCGACTGACGGACAACTTCTCACTTCAAAAAAGAAGAAGAAATCTAGACCGCAAAAATAATTAAACAAGTGAGTACCTGTTTTTCCTAGCCGGAACGCCGCTCTAGCCCTTCAAATATTGCAATACCCATAAGGAGCCGTACACATGCCACAGTGTTTGCGTGGCTGTGTCTTTAGTTGTAAGCACAGTGGCGATCTGTTGTTATTAGCATCTGGTTAGCTAGCTATGCTAACGAATTTAAAGAGTTTTTCTACAACCAGGTGGAAGAGAGCTCTCTCCTGAGAGGCTCAAATAACCTCAGCTCAGTGAGGTTAAGGCACACCTTGATATGATCAATATAGTTATTAATGAGACTAAATGAAAAACAGGTATAAAATACTATAGGCCTATGACAGTAACAAAAAAGTTGTTAATAATAACAAGAATAGAGTTTAAAAGGGGAGAGATTTGTAAAATATCCAAAAAGAAAAATCTGTTTACAGTTCTGTTTCATATGGGTGTTGAAAGATGTATCCATAGATCTCTTCATGTTGCTCTCAAAGTGCACCAGATTGATGCTTTTAACTTCAATATATAATATTCCCGGGGAGCATGCCCCCGGACCCCCCTAGAGGAGGTTAGGTCCCCCTTAAATGATGTTCACATGGATAGGATACTAAATACATTTGCACACATCTTGTGTCCATATCTTTCTGTTTTGGTGGTGTTATGGAAATCTTAGACCCAGTCAATACTGTGGAGATACACGAGTCAGAATGATCAACAATAAATGGTGAAACAAACAGAGTTGTCTTTCTGGTTATACATTGCATTTAGCTGACGCTTTTATCCAAAGCGACTTACAATAAGTGCATTCGACCAACAAAATACAAACTTGAAGAAAACAGAATCATATAAGTACATCAGGCTTCATAAGCCGCGTTCACACTGCGGTACTTTTCCCATAAAGGTTCATGCGAACTTTAGTTCATGCGAACTCTTTAGTTCGCATGAACTAAGTACAGATCGCGTTCACACCAGAAAAAGTCCCTGGGGGTGGATTAGGCAAATGAAGCCGCTGACGTCACTTCTTCTTCTTCTGCTTTGGGTTTACTGGCAGGCCGCAAACCACTTCACGGCGTATACTGCCGCCCAAAGTCCCCGGCCGGAAGTCCCCGGAGTTGGGGACTGGCCTTCCGAGTAAATCGCCAGCACGCCGACACCTCCTCATCTCCACCGCTCCCATGTTTTATTTTGTGTTGCCATAAGTTAGTCTCTCTGCGTTTCTGCGCTGGGCTAATGCTAATGCTAATAATGCTAATGCAAGGATAATAAAATGGCGGCTTCACAAAACTTTTTGGGAGTTTTACGGGGCGTGGTTTGCAATCCGCCCAGCCAATCAGAAATATAGCTCTTTTCTCAAAAAAGAGCCGCTCGACAGTCCCTGCTCTCTAGCAGGGACTTTCGAGGGGGTAAAAAGGTTCGCATGAACTACTTTTAGTACCGGCTCTTTTTGGTGTAAACGCGATCATGAACTAAGTTCGCATGAACCTTTGTGGGAAAAGTACCGCAGTGTGAACGCTAGGGCTGTGCATCTTCACTGGTCTCACGATTCGATTACGATTATCCTGTCAACGATTCGATTTGGTTCGATATCCCGGTGCATCACGGTGCATCACGATTCATACCAATGCGTTGCATCCTCAATTTTCTATATTACTGCACATGGCTTATTTTTCATCAATGCATACATGCAGTAAATACATATGAACTCTCTTTTTATTATTTAGAAAGTGCTTCAGAAATCAATAACATAAATGTCTTGACATTAATTTATAAACCAAAATAAATGAATTGTATAGGTCTAGCCTCCGTGTGTGAAGTTGTTCCATCCTCAAAAACAAAAAGCTAATGCTTCTGCAGTCTAGCTGCAGCTTCTAGCAACGGCCTTCTGTTAAGAAAGGACACTGAATGTCCTGAATGAGGCATCACACACAGGACTTGAGTCTGAACACAGCAGACAACAGGAGTATTTACAACAGCATATACAAACAAAAATACTGCATGTGGGTGCACACTCACATTCTCTGTTTTACTGTTACATAAATCCCATGAATGTATGAGATTAAATTAACTTCATTATATCTCAGTGATTAAGTGAATAATAAAGTTTCTATCGGGTCACTATCAGCATGTCACTCATTATTTTCAGGGAGGGGGCGGGGCTTGGAGGAACGGAGAGGAGACGGTGATCGCGGAAGCTTTTTTCCTCCTGCCTTCACAAACTTTACACACGTATATATCGTCTGCAAATTGCTAGAGGACATTCATACTTTGCAATCCAAGACTTAATTAAATCCACCAAAAACCTGACATGATTGTACAGCGATTATTTTTGAAAAACATAAATCCCTGTCTGTGTGTCTGAGCTGCAGCGACACGGAGTGATTCGGAGCGGGTCATTCTGCTGTTGGTTCTGGACTGGTGGTGTTGTGTTGGTGGATAAAGCAGACTGCTCGGTGTTCGGTGTTGCTGTGCCGCTGTCACGTATGTTCCCTGATCTCTGCGTCACCGACCGATTTGATATTAAAGTGACAGAAAAAACGTTATAGTAAAGCCGCGGCCGGAAAATCAGGAAGCAACGTTACTACTCTATAACCGATTATCTTCCGTCACTGCATCGAGACCGAATCGTCCACGTCCGCATCGCAATGCATCGTAGAAACGATTATTTTCAACACCCCTAGTGAACGCGGCTATAGAGCAAACACATTTCAAGTGCTACTCAACTGGCTTTAGATAAGCCAGTCCTTTATTAGTATATAAGTGCTTTGTTAATAGTTCTATCGCTCGAAGTGGAGTCGAAAGAGATGAGTTTTCAGTCTGCGCCGGAAGGTGTGTAACGGCCCCTACACACGGCGGCGTGCGTTGCCGCTTGGTGGTGGGCGTGTCTTGAGCTTGGGGAGTCAACGCGAGCAACGCGACCAACAACCAATCACATGAATGTCCCGCCCCGGACATACAAATTAAACCATTCATGCTGCTACATCCATGCTGGCTAAATATACTGTCTATGCTTGCTAGCTGTCCATTCAAACGAAGTACACTGGATATAAACTCCCCAAACAAGCAAAAACCTACCAGTTTCACCCACTGTCTCTGCCACCTCCCCCCATGCCTGGCTCCTCCGGTTTGTATCCCTGTATGTAAAGAGGGACTGGTCATAGAGTACCGGGTGATTCCCTACCGCCACGATCATTTTCTACTCCATTTTTTGACATATGGGAAATAACTGCGGTCTGGCTCTCCCAACATACACGCAGTTTGATTGGCTAGTGCTTGTACTGTCAGATTTGCATACGCGGGATTTGATTGGCTGACGCCTCCGTCGAGGCGGCAAAAGTAGAACATTGCTCTACTTTTGCAGCGAGCACCGCGAGAGAAGCTACGCTTTGCTCCCACAATGCAGTTCGGCAAATCGTGACGTCATCCCATTCTAAGTGAATGGGCAGAAGCGTTGAAGCGGCAACGCACGCCGCCGTGTGTAGGGGCCGTAAGCTATCTGCTGTCCTGATGTCAATGGGGAGCTCATTCCACCATTTTGGAGCCAGGATAGCAAACCCACGTGTTTTTGCTGATGGGAACTTGGGTCCCCTTCGCAGCGAGGGTGCAGCGAGCCGTTTGGTTGATGCAGAGCGGAGTGCACGTGCTGGGGTGTACGGTTTAACCATGTCCTGGATGTAGGAAGGGCCAGATCCATTCGCAGCATGGTACATTCAGGAAGGTTGAAGACCAGACGAGCCGCTGCATTCTGGATGAGCTGCAGAGGTCGGATGGCACATGCAGGTAGACCAGCCAGGAGGGAGTTGCAGTACTCTAGGCGTGAGATGACGAGAGCCTGGACCAGAACCTGCGTCGCTTTCTGGGTCAGCTGGGGACGCATCCTCCTGATGTTGTAAAGCGTGTATCTGCAGCAGCGATGTTTGCAGTGAAGGACAGTGTAATGGCATCCGAGGTTTCCTCTTGCCACTATAGAGCGGGGTTGACGACACGCAATCCAAAACAATAAGCAGCCGAAGGTTTTCAGTCAAAACATTTAATTTATTAACAAAAAAGTATTGACTTAAATAGTCTCAAAATAACTAATCTTTAAACAATATTTCGGCGATATGCTTTCCTATATAAACTAAACTATACTTTGTTTGCAGCCCAATTTGCAACACCAATCTCTGTCTGCAATTTGCGGTCGAAAAACTGTTCCGCTCCCCGTCTCATCAGGTCTCCGAGCACGCCGGCTGTCTCAATTAAATACACACCGGAAGGTACAAGGAAACAGATCATATTTACGATATAAAATTAACAATCATTTCATCAAAACATATTCACCATGGCAATATAAATCATTTTCCATCATTAAATCATTTATCAAATTATGAATATAAATAATAACTTTGTGGCTCTAACATACCGGCCCCTAATTGTTGACGCAGTAGCAAAACAATTAATACATTATATAGATTATATAGAGCCAAAAAACAAGCAGTTACTCAAAATGTAACTGTCATCAATATACAATCATTGTCATAGTAAAGTTTCGGAAGTTTTTCCTTGTACGATGTGAGGGTCTGAGGACAGAGGGTCTAAGGACAGAGGGTCTAAGGACAGAGGTTGTCGTATTGTCATACTGATATTCTGTACACACTGTGAAGACCACTGAGACAAATGTAACATTTGTGATATTGGGCTATATAAATAAACATTGATTGATTGATTGATAGTACATAGTCCAATTGTGTGTTTACATGAGGGGGGCATGTGTGTGTGTGTGTGTGTGTGTGTGTGTGTGTGTGTGTGTGTGTGTGTCAGAGGTTACTAGCACATGACACCTTGTGTTCAATCAACTGCTTCCAGAAGCAGGCAGAGCTTGTCAATTGGTCGCTGTAAGGTGCTACTCTTGGTTTTCACCAAGACACTTCGGACAAGCCCTTTGGACTCTGACAGTGTCTTTATCACCCGGTGCTGTGTTATCCACGATGACGACGAGATCATTGGGGCGAAGGTTCCGTTTGGGGTTGTGCCATTTGACTCGCTGTTGCATGATTGGGAGATATTCTCTTATCCATCTCCTCCAGAAGAGATCTGCCAGGTATTGTGCCTGTCTCCATCTCCTCCGTGAGTACAAGTCCTCCTTGTGAAAGAGTCCAGGTGGCATAATCGGTTTTGTCTTTAGCAGGAGGAGGTGATTTGGCGTGAGGGGTTCGAGATCGTTTGGGTCACTTGAAACTGTAGTCAATGGTCTGTCATTCCTGATGCTCTCAACGTCGCACAAAGCTGTCTGTGGAGTCTCATCATCCAATCTCTGTTCTTTTAGAACGGAACACAGAATCTTTTTTACAGGTCTGATGAGCCTCTCCCAAACTCCACCATGGTGGGCTCCATACGGCGGATTAAAAGTCCATTTTACTCCGTCCCTGAGTAATGCATTTTGAATCTTGTGTTGATTCAGGTCTTTAAGAGCAGCTCTTAGCTCTTTCTGTGCTCCCACAAAGTGTGTGCCGTTGTCGGTCCTGATGCTTGTGCCGTTGTCGGTCCTGATGCTTGTCACCTGCCCTCTGCGACATATGAATCTGCGCAAAGCATTGATGCAGGAGTCAGTGTCCAATGAGCTCGAAACTGTATGTCACGACTCACAAGGCAGGTGAAGATCACTCCCCAACGTTTTACATTTGCTCTGCCTCGTTTAACCTCCAGGAGTCCAAAGAAGTCAATACCAACATGAGTAAAGGGTGGTAGATCTGGAGACACCCGATCCTCTGGGAGGTCAGCCATTTTCTGCTCTCCAACTGTGGCTAGCATTCTTCGGCAGAAAACACAGGCTCTGATTATCTTTCTGGCTGCCGAGTTAGCACGAGGCAACCAGAATCTTTGATTTAGTCTTGAGAGCATGTGGCTTCTCCCCGAGTGTTCAATCTGCTGATGGATGTGGCCCAGGATCAGTTTGGATACAGTAGAGTCTCTGGGCAGGATAATGGGGTTCTTCAGATCCATTGGCATTGCTGATTTGCTTATTCGTCCTCCCACTCTTAGCATGCCTTCAACTAATTGGGTCCAGCTTCCCGATAGAGCCGCTTGCTCTTACTTGCCTTCCCTTCTCCAAAAGTGCAAGTTCCTGAGAGAAGTGACGTCTTTGCTCAGAGTGAATTATTGACCTTTCAGCTTCTCTAATGTCCTCCACAGACAGATGTTGGGATCCAAATGTTAACTTCAGCTTGTTCATTTTGTCCTTTAAGGATTTCAAAAGAGTCCAATCTGGGGCAAGGTCAGCTTTTGCAGATGTCCTTCTTTGATTTAGCAGAAGAAGAATTCCCCTTAATTTAAGTATCCAAGCAACCCCTCTCTGCAGTCTGCTCCATGATGAGTAATACTCAAACAGTTTGCTGGTTGGGTTGGTTTCGTGGACACTCAAACTGTTAACCGCTACGTCCTTTCTAACCTCTGGGTCCTCTGATGGAATGAGGCCCAGGTTCTTAGGTGTTTTTGGCCAATATTCCTTTTCCAGATACTTAGGTCCAGTTATCCACCTTGCTGTCTTTAGAAAGTCTTCTACATGCAGCCCACGGGATGCGTCGTCGGCAGGGTTGTCCATGGAGCTCACATGCCTCCACTGCTTCTCCTGAGACAGGTCCTTGATCACTGAAACTCTGTTTGCCACAAATGTGTGATATCGTTTAGTCTGGTTGCTGATGTATCCGAGGACAGAGGTGCTATCTGTCCAGAAGGTTGAGTCGTTGAGGTCCACTTTAAGCTCCCTTTTCAACATCCTGTCCACCTTTACTGCAAGTGTTGCTGCAGTAAGCTCCAATCAGGGAATAGTGATCTGTTTGAGTGGAGTCACTCTGGATTTTCCCAAAATAAATGAAACATGGACCCTTCCCATACTGTTTGTGAAGCGAAGATAGCTGGTGGTGCCGTAACCTTTTTCGCTTGCGTCACAGAAGTGATGAAGCTCTGCAGTCCTGATCGGTCCACAATTCTCAGGTTTCATACACCTGTGTACTTGAAATCTGCTAAGCTGTTCCAACTCTGTGATCCATTTCTGCCATTGTTTTGCCACACTTTATCCTGCATAGCTCTTGGAGGATCTGCCTGGCTTTAAGGATAAATGGGGAATCCTAATGGGAAGTGTGCGAACTATACCACGGTCTCCGGGGGAGCCGGGATTTATTTTTTGTTGCGGGGGGGGTAAATGCTGATCCGTGCATTAATAGCAACAGCACAGACATAGGCCTGCAGGGATGCTTTGACTGCACACAGTGGGAAACGGGTTGGGACAGTGTCTAGTTATATTAATTTTTGTGTCGATTCTGTGATACCCACTAAGTCTTTCAAAATATATTCGAATGACAAGCCCTGGGTGTCTCACAGTTTAAAGAAGCTGATTATTCTGAAGAAAAAAGCTTATAAAAACCAGGATGAGTTTGCTAGGAGAAACATACAGAGAGATATTAAAAGACAAATACAGTTAGACAAGTATAGCGATAAGGAGAAGCTGGAGGCAGCTCTGGCCTCTGGTAATCCCAGAGAAGCATGGCAGGGAATTAAAAACATGACGAATGCTCCACATAAGGGCAGGGGGAAACCGTCTCCTGTCTTGATCAGTGGTGATGGAAGGGAGACGGCAAATCATTTGAACACCTTCTTCTGCCGGTTTGAGAGTAGCAACAGTATAGAGGCTGACACTGCCATTCCCCTCCATCCTCCCCCCTCCCCTCTAGTATGACTATTGAGGAGTTAGAAGTCATCCATCTCTTCAGGAAGTGTAATATATACGAAAAAGCAATGGCCCCGATAATATAGAAGGAGCTGTTTTAAAACGCTGTGCAGAACAACTTGCACCTGTATTTACAGACATTTTTAGGTCCTCCCTTAATCTGCAAAAAGTCCCTTCTCTTTGGAAAACATCCACAATTATTCCAGTGCCTAAAATCCCCAGGGCCAGTGAGCCCAATGACTTTCGGCCTATAGCACTCACCTCACTGGTAATGAAATGTTTTGAGCGTTTAGTTAAGAGGCATTTAATCTCACAAACGCAGCACCTCTTAGATACCATGCAGTTTCATATCAGGCCTCTAGAGGGGTGGAAGATGCTATCGCAATTCGCAACCCTCTTGCATCTTCTGCACACTCACCTCGAGACGCCAAAAGCCCATGTAAAGATTCTATTTGCCGACTTCTCATCAGCTTTTAACACCATTAAGCCAAGTATTTTAGCAAACATTTTAACTGAAGAATTCTCACTTGAACCTGGTCTGATCTCCTGGATCGTTGACTTCCTCAGCTGTAGAACTCAGCAGGTCAAAATAGGCATGGCACTTTCTGACACAATAACTACCTGGATAGGCTCACCCCAGGGATGTGTCTTATCCTCTCTTTTATTTATTTTATACACCAACTCCTGCATCAGCACTTTTCCCAATAGGCACTTTATGAAGTATGCAGATGATACGGCCCTGGTGGTCAGCCTCCTCTTTGATGAGGAAGAGGAGCATGGGCCTGTCCTTGACTTCTTTACTAACTGGTGTGAGAAGTCAAACCTGCTTCGAAACACCTCAAAAACAAAGGAGATGGAAATTGATTTTAGAAAAGCACAATCGCCCAACCCTACTCTTTTATTAAATAGCGAGCCCATTCAATGTGTCACTGAGTACAAGTATCTTGGTGTCGTGCTTGACCACAAGCTCAGATGGAATGTTTGGTCTGAGAAAATAAATGCTAAGTCTCAACAAAGAATGTTTTTTTTACGTAAATTATTGTCTTTTAATGTCGGCAACAGAATGGTGAAGATGTTTTATCATGCTTTTATCGATAGTGTGCTCTCCTTCGGCATTATATGCTGGTTCGGCAACGCAACTGAGGCACAGAAAAAGTCAGTCAGGAGGGCCATAACATTGTCCAGTAAATTGACAGGAATCTCATTTGCTAATATAGAATGCTTATATAAGGACAGAGTTTTAAAATTGGCACACAATATTGTGAGTGACCTGAGGCACCCTCTTGCCTCTTACTTTGAACTGTTGCCATCCGGGCGGAGATATCGTGCCCCTTATTTAAAAAAGAACAGATCTCGGCTGTCTTTCGTCCCACAAGCCATCAAACTCCTGAATAAATGATGGCTAGGACGCACTGTTTACCCAGCTGGTCTGGCCCTGTCCCCCCTATTTCGCAAATGAGGGCCTATTGGCCCCTTGTCAGGTCTGCCGATATCTGGTTTTCTTATGTCTGTTTGTTTTTATCTGTGTCTATGTTGTTGTCAGTGATGTATTGTCTTAACTTTTTAAATGCCTCTGTGATGTGCTGCAACCCATTTTCCCCTCGGGGACTAATAAACGAATACTATACTAAAAATTTATAAAGAGAAAATCTGTTGCACACGGGGTGGTGCCACAGGTCTACATTTACATGAAACGTCCCGATGGATCATGTTCATGTCAACAGATTTCCCGAGCATGTATGGGCTACGCAAACTTCAATCAACTTGATAATAAATAATCCACGGACCACCAATGTAACGTTTGACTGTTTAATTAAATCAACTTAAAATGACTCAAAAACAGGCTACATTGTTTCACATGGGCTATAGCCTATTATGGCTGTAGCCTACACAGAGCCGAACACACGCGATAAGAGCAGCAGCGGCACCAACCATGAACAATATTAATATTAATAATACAGCTATAGACCTCTACTATGGTAGTTGTAGTCATCAAGTTAGCTTCTCTTGGCTCGTCTTCTTGTGTCTCTTCAGTCCCCAAGTTAACGTTAGCTGTCAAGTTAGCACTAGCACTGACGTTAGCTCCCTCCTCTCTCGGTTCTGTTGTAGCAGCAGTCACAACGTACGATGTGCTACCACCAGCTACATTCGGTTGGTCTTCTTGATCAGGTTGTTTGGCCATCTTTTTAAAGAAATTGCCCAAGGTAAGTTGTTTTTTTCTTTTCGACATGTCAGCAGCAGCAACAATGCCTGGTAAACATGCAGTGCTAACTAAACGAGCTTGTGAGTGAGTGGGTATGGGTGGAGCTGCGGGCAGCGTGCAAGCAGGCGACACTTTTTTCATGAATCATAAACTCTAAATATAAATTTTATTTCACTTATTTTACACCTTTGAAAAAAAAAAAACATGCCCAAAATGGAATTTATTTGGTCATCATATCAGTATTTTAGAGAGCTCCCCCCACATTTCACAAACCATGTTCCCAGGGGAGCTCCCCTCCAGTTCGCACCCTGCGGCAGTGGGAAACAGTTGTTCCAGGGTGGGTAGAGAGGCCTGGCTGGTCTTGGGAGTGTGGAAGGCCTTGGATTCCTCCTGGGAGAGACACACAAATGAGTGTGAGGCAAAAGCAGGCAAAGTTGTCAAAGAATATGCTGGTAAAAAGTAGGGGTGCAACAACTAATCGACTTAATCGATTACCAAATTAGTTGCCAACTAATTCAGTCGTCGATTCGTTGGTGACGTGTGTGTTTTACGCGCCGTTAAGCTCCAACGTTATTGGTCTTTTTATCGGTATTGGAGACATTTAAAAAATATATGTCATGTATTATTGCTACATAAGCATTATATCGCAGTCTTAGTGTCGCCAACTCGTTTCTAATATGCAAAAAGACAAACAAATGCGTCTATGATGTATTTTCGATCAGACGAGATCTCTCTCCCCCGTCTGTGTTCGAGGGGGCGGGGCAGTTTACACACACGCAGCTGCTACATGCAGCAACACACTGCGGAGATGGCGGAGAGAACGCGCTCCGAGGTGTGGTTAAACTTTACCCGTCTCGATGTGGACAATGCTCGTTGCCAAAAGTGCAATAAGAGTTTAGCATGTAAGGGCGGTAATACGAGCAATTTGTCTAAACATTTAGCAAAAGTGCTCCACATTCAGACGGAGGAATGCACCGGGTTCCACTGTCTTTCTAGTAGCTCTGTAGCCCCCTCCACGAGTAACGTTTCCACGTCAGGTGTATGCTAGCAGCAACACACGGAGTTAAATTATACAAACATGGGTTAATGATTAGAGGAAACTGAGTTATTTATTTTGTTAAAGTTTCAGCTATTCTGTTTACAGTTCTGTCATCAGATTATTTAATAAGATTTGTTAAAACACTGTTTGTTTTGATGTGAAATATTATTTATTTAATTTAAATTAAAAGCTATGTTAATTTTGTTCAAAATGTGTTAAGTTAATTTAATAATATATGTATTTTTGAATCAAGTATTCATCTTTATTGTCTTCGTTGTTAGTTTCCACATGCCTAAAACAACCTCAAGCTAAATCTAAAAGTTGATGGCTAAATAAGAACGTTTGAGAAATTGTGCAAGGCATACAGTAATAGTCCGAATAGTCGATTGATCGTTTCATTAATCGATAGATTAATCGATTATCAAATTAGTCGTTTGTTGCAGCCCTAGTAAAAAGGTAGAGCGGCACGCAACAATCCGTTCACGGCAACAATCCGTTCACGGCAACAATCCGGCAGGGAATGAGTGCAGGCTGCAGGTTTTCATAGTGTGGCTGATGAGCAGGTTGCAGGTGTGGTTGATTGGAGATTGCACCCAGCCGTGTAGAGCAGACCAGCAGGCAGGTGGGGGTGGGGGGGGCACTAACCCACTAACAGGGGTTTCAGGGACGGGCAGTGATAGTTGGTCCATTCTTCTATATGTCTGTCTTTGGTCATCCATATGAATAGAGATATGTGCATAAACAACAAAAACACTTGGGGTATAATGTTCGAACAATGTTATCACCAAACATTTTAAGAATGTTTTTAGAGAACGTTCTCCTACCTTTCAGAAGTACATTCTAGGAACCAAAATAAAACTTCTCGATGAAACCATTCCGAGAACAATGAATGGTAACATTCTCAGAATGTTTTTAGAACCAACAATGTCTAGCTGGGAACTCAGACATGCCTACGCAAACGTTTAATATCATGAATTACGTGCTTGTTTTTCTCTAAAAATGAAAATGTGGTGACAGATTTCTTTTAAACAGCCTTTTCAAACAAATGCAGCAAGTTTGTTTTTTAAAGCGCACTACAAATAAATCTGACGTTGACCATGACCCTGTTAATATTTCGCATCACAGGAACATTTTATAAAAAAAGAATAACCTCCTGAAAACATTATCCAAATGTTGCTTTCAAAATGTTCTTCTTTGGTTATCATGTAACATTGAGGGAACGCTTTATAAAGAACATCTTTAATGTATTACCCAACAACTTCCAAAACACATCCTTAGAATGTTGCAGGCAAAACGTTCCACCTTTGCTGACTTATCACATTAAAGGAACATTTTATAAAACACGTTCTGTCATCTCAGGCCTCAATAACATCCTGAAAACATCCTCTGAATGTTGCAGTTAAAACGTTATGTCTTAGTTAACCTTAAACCTTATAGGAACATTATTTGAAAAAATAAACATTCTAAAAAGGTTCTTTGAACATCAGATTAAAACGTTTCTCTAAAACCTTATTAGAACCAATAGGTAACGTTAGCCAAAGTTGTGAGAACGTTCTCCGCTAGCTGGGTCTTCACCTATACATTTTAGTTCTTACTCTTTCACTTAAATCCTAAAAACTTAGATCTTATATTTAAAACTTTATCCAAACCTTTCCCCTCTCTGACCTCTCGAGGTTCTAATAGAGGGTAACAGGTTGCAGAGAAGGCCTAGCCCGGCCCGGGAGTGTGGAACGTAGCCACAGACCTAGTGATGTTACGTATTGCGCCGAGGCTTTGGAGCGTGTGTCGAGTAATCCCCGAAGCTTTTTGTGAAGCTTGTATCGAGGCATGTATCGTTTTGGGCCAGTGACGTCATCGATGACAAACGAAGCCTCGCTGCCTGTCGATACCACGTGACTACTTCAGGAAGCGCTTCAGATCGGTTGAACCGTTGAACTACAGCGCTCATATTACCCATGGATGTATAATAAGAACCATATTACCCCTCCTTACCCGGGCCCGGTGACACGATGGAGTCAAGAGAGCTCAGACCCTCACTTATATAGAGGTCGGAACATGTCATAAGTATAAATAGATACAAGCATAAATAAATGTAGGAATAAAAACATGAATAAATACAGGAATAAATATGCTCCAGTGTTTTCAGGGAGATTCAGTGTGTGTGCTGTGGCTCAGCTGGAAAGCAGTTGACTCACATCCGCAGGGTTCCTGGTTCAACGACTGAACAATACGTATTTTTTAGCTACAGCTAAATGAGATAATGTAGTTAATAAATGTATTCTTTGATATGGTTTAGCCTTTCTCCGGCTACAACATGATTAAGTTTACGAATTAATTATTAAGGAATACAAATCCCTCTTTGCAATGTTTACCAGCCTCCTTAATCACAAGCATTAAACTGGAATAAAAACAATATTGTTAACATGAACATATGATTTAATGTTCGTTGTTTAGAGTTATTCTAAGGCTTTACTCATTGGGAACTCGGAATGAGAGAGAGCACACTGTTGAGATGTCCAATCTGCCTGTTTTACACACTTTGACCAGCAGGGGGTTTGTGTTCAAATGAAGCGCATGATGAAGCCTCATGAGATGAAGCCTTTTGCGAACCAATTGGCTGGAAAGCTTCAAAGCTTCATAAGGCTTCATCTCGCCACTACACAGACCTACTCCTTACCTCTAACCAATTCAGGTTCCAGTGGGGACCTCTCTCCCTGCGTGTGCCTCTCCACCTCTGTTTCCTACTTCTTACTTGCTACTGTGACGACCCCTCCCCCCTTCTGCCTGTCTGTGCTCCCTGCCTTGCTGTCCTCTGGCAGGTACTGGGAGTGTCGTCCTGTTTGTGCCCGCCCATCTAGAGGCGGAGCCTCAAGAAGGTATAAAGGCTTGCCCAGCTGGAAGGCTCAGTCTCTGATTCTGATCCTGGCCTGCTGCAGCAACCTCAGCCTATCACCTGTGTTTGGGTCGATGCACAATCCAACATGCCTACAGCACACTTCCACACACTGCTGACACTACTGACAGTCTTATTCTTACGTACACAATTACTCAGAGTTATTTTACGTTAACCTGTTAAATAAACATATGATTGGCATTTAACTCTGTGTGGCCTCCCTATTTGTTTCCAGCCTTAAGTAAGGTTGTAACATTACCCTTTTCCCTCAACCTATCCTAAGGGAGTGCATGTAGGTAGACACGTTAGTTTAGCTGCTATAGGCTTGGACTGTTGGGGGGCACCTTACTCCGTCTTTCTGGCTGTTTGTACCTGTGTACTCTCATGTTCCGATTAACCCAGCTTCCCCCAAATCTCTTTTTTGTGTCCATATATACGCCGGGATCCTGAGTCGAGGCTAATCCTGTTGCTGTGGTCGTGTGTCCTGGATCCTCTATCCTGAGCACTGGATCTGAGTCCTGGACTTCGAGTCGTGGCTGAACCTGTCTCTGCGGTCCTGCCAGACTCTCACCATACTACTTCCCTGATGGCTCCCACAAGATTGCTGACATCCTCGTGGATTCATCTTCTTATTATAGACACATGCATTTCTAAACATTTGGTCTACCTATGTTGCAAATGTATTATCTTTTCGATTTACACACGGCATCTTTTGCACGTCTGACCGTCCTGGGAGAGGGATCCCTCCTCTGTTGCTCTCCCTGAGGTTTCTCCCATGTTCCCTTTAAACTGTGGGGTTTTCTCTGGAAGTGTTTCCTTGTACGATGTGAGGGTCTAAGGACAGAGGGTGTCGTATTGTCATACTGATATTCTGTACACACTGTGAAGACCACTGAGACAAATGTAACATTTGTGATATTGGGCTATATAAATAAACATTGATTGATATGGGGAAAGCAGGGTAAAAAGCATTGAGGCAGCAAAGTACCAGGCTGGGAAAATCAGACCTCATCCTTCTTGACCTAACCGCCGCCTTCAACACCATTAACCACTCCATCCTCACCACCCACCTTCAGTCCTTAATTGGAATAACTGGCACCGCCCTCTCCTGGCTCAAATCATATCTCTCTGGCAGAAAACAATTCATTTCCATCAACAACTACAAATCCCCCAACCGCTTCAGTCATTTACGGCGTCCCCCAGGGCTCTGTACTTTGTCCCCTGCTTTTCATCATTTACATCCTCCCACTTGGACAGATTCTCCGTCAACACCAACTCCGGTTCCACTGTTACACCGAAGACACCCAACTCTACCTCTCTACAAAAACTATTTGTGCAACCACCCACTCACCAACTGCCTCACTGACATTAAAACATGGATGCAAAACAACTTTCTGAAACTAAACTGTGACAAATCTGAAATAATCATTATTGGCTCAAACTCACTAACCCGCTCCACCCTGGACTTCCCTCTAAACATCGACGGCTCCATCGTCAACCCCTCAACTCACGTCCGTAACCTTGGTATCATCCTTGACCCCACTCTCACTTTCCTCCCTCACATCAACCAGATCAGTAAAACCACCTTTTTCCACTTAAAGAACATCCCGCATCAGACCCTCCCTCTCATCAGACCCCCCCTCTCATCCACCGCTGCTGAAACTCTGATCTATGCCTTCATTACATCCCAACTGGATTACTGCAACAGCATTCTCTATGGTTCACCTACATACTGTGACGACCCCTGCCTCACTATCTCTGGTGTGTGTGTGTGTGTGTGTGTGTGTGTGTGTGTGTGTGTGTGTGTGTGTGTGTGTGTGTGTGTGTGTGTGTGTGTGTGTGTGTGTGTGTGTGTGTGTGTGTGTGTGTGTGTGTGTGTGTGTGTGTGTGTGTGTGTGTGTGTGTGTGTGTGTGTGTGTGTGTGTGTGTGTGTGTGTGTGTGTGGCCCTTTAATGACTCTTCCTCTGTTTGTGCTCACGGGGATTGAGGACACCTGGCGGCTGGAGCTAGCCGGATAAAGGACTGGGCCGGATCTCGCTCTCGCTCTCTCTGGCAGGAGGACGTAACGCGAAGAGCAGCCACGACCAGCTGACTTCTTGTTTCGTCGTTTGTTTCGCCTGTTTGTGTCCTTCAGCAGCAGGGAATAAACTCTCTTTTTCTATTCACGCCCTCGGTTTCTGTCGCGCGTTTGTTGTGGCTGAGAGCCAAGCCATGACAATACATCCTCAATAAACTGCAATATGTCCAAAACTCCACTGCCCGTATGCTTAACTCCACCTGACGCTCTGACCCCTATCCTCCAGGACCTCCACTGGCTCCCCATCAACCACCGGATTGACTTCAAAATAATAATTCTCACCTACAAAACCATCAACAAACACCCCCTACCTCAGTGACCTCATCCAACCACACACCCCTACCTCAGTGACCTCAGCCAACAACACACCCCTACCCGTCGCCTCCCCTGGGGGGACAGGGCCTTCGCTGCAGCCCCCCCCCCCCCCCTCTGGACCTGGGGGGACAGCCCCCCTCCCTCTGGAACTCCCTTCCCAGTCACATCCGAAAGGCCAACACTCTTGAATACTTCAAAAAATGTCTCAACATTCACTTATTCACCCTCGCTTTCAAACTCTGATCAACAGCAGTTTACACAGATACAGCAACAGGTATCCATGATGAGAGAAGAACAGAAACCAGAGGGTGGTACTCAGGACGACAGTCAGTTCCAGGGAAGGAGTGAGTATCATGGTCCTGCTGGTGGTGACGATGATGATGACCCAATGGAGATGATCAACCAGAGGAGACACAGTTTCAGACAACAGAGGGAACCCTTGGCCCACAGGGAACCCAAATTCCTGCAGTTATCCCCAGAGGATGACTTCAAACATTTCCTGACTATGTTTGAGAGAATAGCACATGTCTGTCGCTGGGCTAGAGATGGATGGGCTGTGTGCCTTGTTCCCTTGCTCACCGGTAAAGCTCAAAGTGCATATGTTATGATGTTCATGAAAGACTCTGAAAACTATTAAAAAGGTCTCCTATTATGCTATTTTTAACCATATATTATGGGTCTCAGATATATACAAATATATAAAAACTAGGGCTGTCAAGTTAACGCGTTAATAACGCATTGACGCAAAAAAGATTAACGGCACTAATTATTTTAATGCGTTTAACGCATTTGTATTTTTTTGCTCGGCCGCCCCGTAGTTTCAGAGCGCATCTAGTTTAAAATACCATCTACCAGCTACAATATTTGTCATTGTTCAAATGATAATAAACATTAGTATAAAGCATATTTGTCCGCTCATATGTCGATAAGAGTATTAAAAACTTGAAAAATATTCCTCTAAGGTAAATTTAGAACAGATAAAAAATGTGCGATTCATTTGCGATTAATCGTGATTAACTATGGACAATCAGGCGATTAATCGCGATTAAATATTTTAATCGACTGACAGCCCTAATAAAAACACGTCTTTGATGTGTTTTGCTCAAAATACCAAACAGATCAAAAAAAGAGGAGGGGGAGCTAATGCCTGCTCAGAATTACCCGGCAGATACAGTTAAATGCTGCCGTGATTAAACGCCATCATGTTCAAAACCACATCAAGGATTATTTCTGAAACAGTATGGAGCTCAAATGCTTTTTCTCTTGCGAGTTTACCACAAGGTGAGTTCCTTTTTTTTTTCCACTGCAGTTTTACACGTGCTCTCTCCAGTACAGCGTTAGCCCTGAGTGTTAGCGATGCTTGCTAATACCATATTACAGACCATATTACGTCCAAAACACGTCAGGCATTGTTTTCTGATAGCGACTTTCTGATAGTGCCTTGGGTCCGCATCTCGCATGACGAAAAATCTGGATCAGCTCCGTTGTTCCCCCGTTTTTTGGGTACGGAGGAAAAGAGAGAGGGTTTTATTTTCTGACACTTTGTGAGTTCCCTGACACACCGGGGACACATATTTATGCATAAGAGACATCAACAAGTGCATGATAGGTCCCCTTTAAAGCAGCAATTTTGACTCAATATTAAATCACACCTGATACCTACGAAAGACAATTCCGGTACCTGAAGATCGAGTCTGGCGGGACTCCACAAGAGCTGTATGTTCGTCTGAAGGATCTCTTCTCCAAATGGGTCAAGCCAGAGAAGTCAACTTTGAAAGAAATAACAGAGACTATTATCCTGGAGCAGTTCCTGAGGATGCTCCGTCCTGAGCTGGAAGCTATCATTGTTTAGGTTAACAGAAGTACAGACATGCTGTTTTACCCATGGTGCATTTTCTATCCTAGCATTGAAAGGACTTACCTCATACGCACGTCATTTATTTGCAGATTTGAGTTGAGCATGTAATTCCATTCGGCCATATCTATTAATAAAGAAGCTAAATGACTTTTAAATTCCACTTTCTCATTAATAGATGATACCACTTTAACCAAGTGTTAAAAGTGGCTCCATCAGAACCTAGAACCTTGAGCTTGGGAGCCACCCTGGACTGCATCACTACAACTGTTCTTCTAACCTTATACACCAACACATGTAACAGTGAAGAGGGTTAAGTGTTAACCCTAACAAACATATAATAACATGTTAAGATGTTACTTATATCCAAGCTTTAATTAAAAAAGCAGAATGTAAGGAGAACATCTCTGGGCAAGTAAAGTTCACCTTTAAAACTGTTCATGTGATTTATTAGAGTGGGAGGGCAGCTAGGTAGGTGGCTGTGTTCAGTGTGACCTTGGAGTATGATTTTCAATGGCTTTTGTTCGAGTGCTGTGTCTTCAGTTAGAAGCCAAGCCCTCCACGGGGTTTTCACAACTAAATTGAAGTTGTAGAAGTTTGAATGTCCTGGTGGGATGTTGCACATCATCCTTAGTTTATAACTTATACAGATTACCCTCTGCTATATGTACCACTGTAAACCGTGATTATTTAAAGGCTTCTTTTAAATGAGATACATCCTCACATTTTATATTCATCAACCGTGTCTGACATTATGTCCTCATCAGTGTTCTCTTATCTCTGAAGTTGCACATTGCAAACATTTACCTCAATGAGGAATGAGTCCATTATATGTGGTGCATCCTCTACCCCAGAGCCATTGAGGGTCATCACAGCTCTCATTAGAGCAGCCATGTGACGGACAGAGGGGGGTCCATCCTTCTGCAACGGGCAGCAGGATGGAAGTCGGGTTCTAACGGTGTGTGGAATGGAGCTGTAATGTAACCTTCCGTTCAGATGGGAAGCTGTTATGTACGGTATGTTCTCAGTGTATATTAGTGTGGAGCACCTGAACCAGGATTGATCATAGTTTTCGTTTGTCTAATTTGAAAGCCTGCTCATGCATTATGTATGATATGGCAATGGATGCACTTTGTGGAGCAATGTTCAATAATTGCAGTAACCTCCCAGCGTCCTTCACCCTCCTGTGAGGGCCCGGGTCTTTTGCTCCGCCTCTCTGTCACATCAGAGGAACACGTGACTGAAATCAATGATTTGAATGAAATACACTGAATGTAAGTGAATGTTCTCCTGTGCGTGCTTGTCTATAATTAATGTGCAACATTTCTGCAGAGGACTAATCAGGGCTATTCAGCTGAGTTGGTCCCCTGGAATATATAACACATGTACATGCCAAATCTGACCAGTTCTATACAATCTGGCAGCCTTACTTACATTTCCTAGGGCCTGATTTGTGGGCTATTAAAGGAACCTCCTGAATCCCTGTCATCATGACAAATATCATCATCAATCATAAAGGAGATTCTCCTGTAACCTTCTATGTATGTCTGAAACTGAGCTGTTTTCTTTTGTCTGTAATTATGACTTTGTCATGTATGTGCCATGGCATTACTGAGTTTGTAGAAATTAAGAAAAATCAATAATCGTATTGTTAAAAACTAATACAACTCTCACTTGGCCAGTCTCAGCAGGGTCTGATGAACCGTTAAGGACAGCTGCACAGGTAGAATACCCTACTTGTTTTCTCATTTACTTTCATGGTTTGGTTTCTCAGCTCATTTTGAACTATTCTGATAACATTATACTGTCTGAACTTTGCGATGATGCTAAAATCAAAAAGAGGTAAAAAGCCAAATACTAATCAGTTTACAACCTGACTTTCTGCTTAAACTTTGACCTTGCTCACCAGCTCTTCGCTGTCATGAATTTCCTGTCAGTTAGTGATTTGCAGCCATATAATGGGCGCGCTCACTCTGGGGTTTACCTCTTTAAGCAAAGCGGGATAGATAATTTGACTGCTGGCTTGTAAAAAACATGTTTTATAGTTTAATTTGTCATGTTTGCAGTACCGTGTCTTTATTGCACATTTCTGCACCATGCATTTGACATCCAATACTGACTCCCATTGCCAATGCAGGAAGCCCTGAGCCCTGCATGTAGCCAGGAGCAAAGTTCAGGGACATGCAGGACACCGGAGTTTGTGTGTCTATTACCCATAACCACCATATTTCCCTGAACAATAAACCAAGTTTTTTAATAATACTGAAGTAAAGGTTTGCAGTCCTGTAGTTAAATATTCATGTTGCAATGAACTGTTGTATTCCAATAAAGATGAAAGACTGAAGACTTCCTGTAGTTCTTATGGTCTCTGGAGCAGTGCTTTTGGTTTTGGCTAACATGAATATGTTTTGTTTTTTAGAAAACATGATCAAACTTTCAGACCTGGCCGTCTGAGATTTACCTTCTCACCATGCTGCCTTCTTTCAGAACACTGTCACATCAACACAAATAATGTGGTATGATTCTTAATGTATACCCAGTATACCTAAATAATAACACTCCAGATTTCCACCTAAATGTAAAAAGAAAACATTCCAAAAAATGAGGTTATATCTCTCACAGGCTCCGCCCTCTACTGGACTCTATGGGTACTACCTTATCATGCAAGCATTCACCTACTGAGATTTCCATAGACGTAGCCGGCCCCGGGGCGGGCCTACCTGAATGCACGCGCATCTCACTTCCGTATAAAAGGACGCCTCGCCTCCTGGCCATCATCCTTTACTCTTCAGCGAGCGGAAGTGACACTGAGAACTATCTGACGTATGAGAGAAAGCAGAAAGGAGGGACAGTGAGGTGGAACGGTGTGCTGGACGACAGTGTGTGTATACATCGGGGCTCCGCCCACTGTACCCATTGAGTCCAGTAGAGGGCGGAGCCTGTGAGAGATGTTACGTATTGTAACCCTTGTTATATTAGCACAGGCGGAGCCCTCTACTCAGGGGCACTGTCTGTTCTATACCGCTCGCTGAAGAGTGGTGTAGGATGATGGTCAGGAGGCGAGGCCTCCTTTTATACGGAAGTGAGATGTAGGTAGGTAGGCATTCAGGTAGGCCCGCCCCGGGGCCGGCTACGTCTATAGAAATCTCAGTAGGTAAATGCTTGCATGATAAGGTAGTACCCATAGAGTCCAGTAGAGGGCTGAGCCTGTGTTAATATAATGTAACTTGGCGTTATTTCCCTGGCTATTTCCTGGCTCTTTTTTTTTTTATAACAGTCTTGGATATGTCAAAGATTAGCAACACAATTTTTTTTGCTATATTATTTTTTTCAAAAAATTTGATTAAACAAAAAACTCACATTATTCATTCGGGACAAAAATGTCCACTTCCAAAAACTGCTATAAAATGATAACAGATTAATATTTTTTTAAACTTTTTGGGGTTAAATCTTTCAATCAACCTCAGTCCTGATAAAAAATATCAAATTATTTTCAGGATTTTAACCCTTTAACTGCCAGTTTGAAAACATGAATTTGCGTTTTCTATGAAAAACATGCACAAAAATGCAATTATTTTCCATATAATACATTTTGGGGGGGGTCGGCTTTTTTTATCACAGTCTTGGATATGTCAAAGATTAGCAACAACATTTATTTTTGGTGGATTTTTAGTTTTTGCACAGAATCAGATTAAACAAAAAGTCACACATTAGCCACTCGTGGACAAAAATGTCCTATCCACTCCCATTATAAACATATCTTTTGATCTCTCCGCCATACCAGTATATATGTCACGGATGAGTGAAGGAAGCAGGACCCAAATGCAGATAACCTTTGAGAAACACCCTTTATTTCAAGGATAAATGATAAATACAGAACAGAACACTCTCCGGTGAAACTCCGTCACCAACAAACAATGACCCAACACTGAACACGGACAGAGACAAGACTAAATACAAGAAGGGGTAATCATGACAACGAGAAACAGCCGGGCAGGGGAGGAGAAACACAAGGACAACAGGTGAACACAATCGGGTAATCAGGGAGGGAAGCAGACAGGCAGGAAACGGGGGGTGAACACTTAACACAATAAGACAGGAAACCCAAAGACAAGAAAAACACCAACACAGACAAAACTACAACGTGACATAACATGTGAATCGTGACAGAACCCCCCCCTCAAGGGACGGATTCCAGACGTCCCTAAAAAAAAACAAAACAAAAAAGTCCAAAACCCCAAGCAGGGTGGGCGGAGGGGGTCCGGAGGACGGGTCTTGGGCTGACAGCCCAGGAACACAGCGGAGGACCAGGAAGGGGTCTCGGGCGGACGGCCCGGGGGGCAAGGTACAGTCCAAAAAGGGGGATTCGGGCGGGACTGCCCGGGGACAAGGCAGAGAACCAGGAAGGGTCTCGGGCGGACGGCCCGGGGTCAAAACAGAGTCCAAGGTGGGGACCATGGAGGACGAAGGCAGCGGCAGGAAGAGTCAGGGACCCGGGTCCGAGGGCGAAGGCAACGGCAGGAAGAGTAGGGGGCCGGGACCGAGGGCGAAGACCGCAGCTCTCAGGGGGCCGGGCACGAGGGCGAAGACCGCGGCTCTCAGGGGGCCGGGCTCTCAGGGGGCCGGGCTCGAGGGCGAAGACCGCGGCTCTCAGGGGGCCGGGGCTCGAGGGCAAAGACCGCGGCTCTAAGGGGGCCGGGCTCTCAGGGGGCCGGGCTCGAGGGCGAAGACGCGAAGACCGCGGCTCTCAGGGGGCGACCGGACGGATCAGGAGGCCGGGCAGGAAAGCGCTGAGGGCCAGTTCCGGAGATCGGGCAGGACCCGGTGTCGGCCGGACAGAAACCGGAGCCGGTCGGACAGGCTTCGGCAGGATCCCCCACGGAAAAGGACCAGGAGTTGGCAGGAACCCCGGCGAGACCGGTGATGAACATGGGGCTGGCAGGGCCCCCGGTAGCACCTCCAACGGCACGGGATATAGGGTTGGCAGGCCCCCCGGCAGAAGGTCTTCTGCGGGACCTCCAACGGGACGGAGAAGAGAAAAGGTTGGCAGGGACCCCCGGCAGGGGAGTAGACGGCGGGACCTCCAACGACACAGGACACAGGGTTGGCAGGGCCCCCGGCAGGGGAGTAGACGGCGGGACCTCCAACGGCACAGGACACAGGGTTGGCAGGACCCCCGGCAGGGGAGTATTCTGCGGGACCTCCAACGGGACAGGAGAAAGGGTTGGCAGGACCCCCGGCAGGGGAGTAGACGGCGGGACTCCAACGACACAGGACACAGGATTGGCAGGACCCCCGGCAGGGGAGTAGACGGCGGGGGACCTCCAACGGCACAGGACACAGGGTTGGCAGGACCCCCGGCAGGGGAGTAGACGGCGGGACCTCCAACGGCACAGGACACAGGGTTGGCAGGACCCCCGGCAGGGGAGTAGACGGCGGGACCTCCAACGGCACAGGACACAGAGGCTGGCGGACCCCCGGCAGGGGAGGGGCAGACGGCGGGACCTCCAACGGGACAGGAGAAAGGGTTGGCAGGACCCCCGGCAGGGGAGTAGACGGCGGGACCTCCAACGACACTTGGCGGGGCTTGAATAGGGAATGGAGAGGGAACTCGAGCGGAGACTTGAGAGGGGACTCGACGAGGAGACGATGAGAGAGGGACTGGAGAGGGGAACACGAGAGGGGATTTGAGAGGGGAACTAGAGAGGGGACTCGAGGAGGGACCAGAGGAGGGAACTCGAGAGGGAACTCGAGGGGGGGAACTGGAGAGGGGACTCGAGATGGAAACAGAGAGGGAACTCGAGAAGGGACTACAGAGGGGACTAGAGGAGTAAACTAGGGAGGGAACTCGAGAGGGGAACTAGAGAGGGGACTCGAGGAGGGACTAGAGGGCCTAAAGGAGGGACTAAAGGAGGGAACTCGAGAGGGGACTCGAGGGGGAACTGGAGAGGGAACTTGAGATGGAAACAGAGAGGGGACTCGAACAGAGACTAAAGAGGGGACTAGAGGAGAGACTAGAGGAGGGACTAGATGAGTAACTAGAGAAGGGAACTCGAGAGGGAAAACTAGAGAGGGGACTCGAGGAGGGACTAGAGGAGGGAACTCGAGAGGGAACTGGAGATGGAAACAGAGAGGGGACTCGAGAAGGGACTACAAAGGGGACTAGAGGAGGGACTAGAGGAGTAACTAGAGAAGGGAACTCGAGAGGGGAACTAGAGAGGGGACTCGAGGAGGGACTAGAGGAGGGCCTAAAGGAGGGACTAAAGGAGGGAACTCGAGAGGGGACTCGAGGGGGAACTGGAGAGGGAACTTGAGATGGAAACAGAGAGGGGACTCGAACAGAGACTAAAGAGGGGACTAGAGGAGAGACTAGAGGAGGGACTAGAAGAGTAACTAGAGAAGGGAACTCGAGAGGGAACTCGAGAGGGAAACTAGAGAGGGGACTCGAGGAGGAACCAGAGGAGGGAACCCGAGATGGGACCGTGGCAGACGGGACCAGATCCAGGTCTGGAACCAAGGCAGCTGGGGTCTGGACCATGGCTGCTGGGACCAGAACTGGAACCGAAAACCCTGGCTGCAGGGACCGGAATTGAAGCCAGAAACATGGCTGCTGAAGCCAGAATCCTGTCTATAAGCTCCAGCTTCGACGCCGGAAACACGGCCGTATAGGGCGCTCCCGAGCCGGGACCATAGCCGCTGGGGCCCGGCCCTGGAGCCGGAAACATGGCTGTATGATCCAGCTCTGGAGCCCGGATCATGACTGTGTGGGGCGGACCCGGAGCCGGAAACATGGCTGCGGGAGCCTGCACTGGGGCAGGAACCATGGCTGCTGGGGCCGGGACTGGAACCGTGGCTGCTGGGGCCGAAACCGTGGCTGCAGGGGCCGGAAACCGTGGCTTCAGGGGCCGGAACCGTGGCTGCTGGGGCCAGGACTGAGGCTGGAACCATGGCTCTTGGGGCTCGGGCTGCTAGTCTGGACTTGCGACTCCCTCAACCAGGGCCTTGAGGTTACCTCCTGGCGTGCCGCAGAAATAACTGACTGCCTCTCTTCAGTACTGGAGGCATATCTAAAGTCATTCCTCAAGCATGTTAAATTGTACTTCACCTCGTACAAACTGTCTGCTGGGTCCATTCTTGGTTGGGTCATTCTGTCACGGTTGAGTGAAGGAAGCAGGACCCAAATGCAGATAACCTTTGAGAACCCTTTATTTCAAGGATAAAGACAAATACAGAACAGAACACTCTCCGGTGAACTCCGTCACCAACAAACAATGACCCAACACTGAACACGGACAGAGACAAGACTAAATACAAGAAGGGGTAATCATGACAACGAGAAACAGCCGGGCAGGGGAGGAGAAACACAAGGACAACAGGTGAACACAATCGGGTAATCAGGGAGGGAAACAGACAGGCAGGAAACGGGGGTGAACACTTAACACAATAAGACAAGAGACCCAAAGACAAGAAAAACACCAACACAGACAAAACTACAAACGTGACATAACATGTGAATTGTGACAATATAATCATGCATTTTGTAATGTCAGGCTTTTATTTTACTGTATATCACCAGATGTGACATTTTACCATTGAATTACATGCTTGTCATTTCTTGGTTTCTGGGCCTGCTGTATAATGGGGCCCTGAGAGCCATTGGAATACATGTATGCAACTAATATGATGTAGGTGTGTTGGTATGGATGTGGAAGAGTGGTGTCAGCTGAGAAATGTTTGTGTGTGTGTGTGTGTGTGTGTGTGGCCCTTTAATGACTCTTCCTCTGTTTGTGCTCACGGGGATTGAAGACACCTGGCGGCTGGAGCTAGCCGGATAAAGGACTGTCTGGATGTACAGTGTGTGTGTACAGAGACAACAATATACAGTAGATTTGGTTTACAGCAAGTTGCAGTTTTTCGCCTCATATCTCTTTCTCTCTTCTTCTCTCCCTCATTTCCAAACTCATACACACTCGTACATATTAAACCTCCTTATATGTGTGAGTGATTGTGTGTGAGAATGAGACAGGACTACGTGTGCTCTCATGGTGCTCTCATGGCGTTTTGTTTTTCATTTGTGTCTTTGAGGTAACCCGATTTGAAAATGTTTTGATGTCCACCCACTGCCACGATGGACACGATCCTCCGGATAGGATAGTGCAGAGGAATGTAGCACAGCTACGGGATGGGATCCTCTGTGTCCTCTCCACTTTCAGGGGAAGGGTCGGACGAAGAAGGATCAGACTCCACTACAAACTCCACATCAGATTCTCCTTCTCATGTTTGGCAAAAAAGTGTTTTATCTTTGTGCCGACTCCTTTCAAGCACAGTTCAGGCAGATCCACACCAGATTCAAGTTAGGGGCTGCATGTGACGTCTTGTCCCACAGAGAAGCTCCTCTTCATCTTACGGTACGTCCACACAGCAGCTTTTCAAACATCTTGAAAATCTTGGAGCTGGGCGTGTCTGACAGCTTGGGGATTTTTTGCGAGCAATGCGACCAACAACCAATCACATGAATGTCCCGCCCCCGACATACAAAGCAAAAAACCCCGGGGATTTTATGCGAGCAATATATATATATATAAACTCCCCAAACAGGCGAAAACCCTACCAGTTTCCCCCACTGCCTCTGCCACCTCCCTCCATGCCTGGTTCCTCCGGTTTGTATCCCGTTAATAGTTCTGGTCGTAAAGAACCGGGTGATTTGCTACCGTAATTTCTCGTTTGGAATATGAGGAAATGAACTGCGGTCTGGTTCTCCCTGCTTACACGCGGTTTGATTGGCTAGCGCTTCTACTGTCAGATTTGCATAAACGTGTTTGATTGGCTGGCGCTTCCAGCTCAGCTTCAAAAGTTGAACATTGCTCAACTTTTGAATCCTGGAGATCCTGGAAATCTTCGCTTCGCTCCCCCATAATGCAGTTCGGCAAAAAGCGAGGCAAAGTGACGTCATCCCCATTCAAAGTCAATGGGCAGAGAAGTGTTGGAAGCGGTGGAAGTTTCTTCTGAAGCTGCTGTGTGGACGTACCGTTACTGCTTGTTACGTATCACAGGAATTAAATGACCAGCCAGCCAAACTACACATATTTGAAGCTCAGACAGGCTGAAGGCTGTGCGTCTTTAACCCTCTGAGACCCACTTTAACACCTTTTGGATTTAGCATACCTTTGTCATTATTATCAAGTTCTTTACATCCACAGATTCATCACACTCAATAGTGTTTATCGCTCAATAAATATGTTTTTTGTCCAATTGAGTCCATCAAAACTCAAATCTAATTTTTGATTATTTTATAAAAACCAGCACAGTAAACCATTATCAAGAAAAAAGGAAAACATAGAGAGTTGCACACATTTGTTTTGATCCTGATATTAAGTTATGCCCATTCGTTTGGGCCGTGTACATGCTCATCCGCATGAAGCATCAGCAGCATTTTCCTCAACATTATTTGAAGTTTATTTTCTCCGGCCTCAGCTGTGGAAAAGGATTTCTGGGACATATCTCACCCTCTTTCTGTCACTACACTTAATGTGACCTTCTTATCTTCATTTCTTTCAGCTTGTGTTTGTCTTCTGTTCTCTCTGATGCCTGTGTATATCCACGACTCAAATCTGTGTGTCCGTGGCCACTGGAGCCAATAGGGCTGTTTGATTCTGAAACATCACCAACAAAGATGGTGTATGAAAAGTGATGATACTTACAGATACATAGAATCAGGAGGAGGAGTAAGGGTTCGTCTTTCAGCACCATTGTGGAGTTATTACAGTTTAAAGACAGCGTAGTTTTTGTTATCATAAATAGGTGTCAGAGGGCTGAACACTACCAACATGCACTAAAATGATCTTCAGAAGACTGGAGAATAGCCAAAGAATTTCAGAAGCTTTCTTTATGCCTTCACATATTGTCTGCCATTGCTCGCAAATTATTTCATGTTCTTCCTCCAGTCTCTATCGGAAGTCTGAGCTGCTCTCAGCAAGCCGATAAAGGAAGAAAGCAGTGTGTTGTTTTGCTGATGGACCCTCAGTGAAGCCCGGCTAACAAAAGGCATGTTTCCCTCTGTATACACAGCTGATTCTTCCAGTGGAGGCTGAAGGGGATGACGGATCCTCTGCTGCCTTACACTAACGAAATATGTCTTTATGTTGAAAAGACAAGGTACAACCTTAATCAGAGAATGTCGACTATATACTGTATTACTAAATACAATTGTTTCTATAACACGTTCCTGCAGCTGGATGAATTTATTTGGCATCTTATGTAACAGATGTGGAGTGGGGGAAGAGAGACAGAAATCATAGAGGCAGAGAAAAAAGCCAGCAGGATTGTACATTTCAGAAAAATGTTCAAGAGGCAAATAACTGTCATACGCTCCCTGAAATCTTCTCCTCGTGTGGGGGTTTGCTCAGCACTAAAAATAAATTGGTTTTCTACCTTGGGATTGAAACTGTCACTGTGATCAAGATGGAGTTGAAGGGTTGCTGAGGTTCATTTAGGGCAACATACTTTACATAGTCATCTGTTCACCCATCAGCAGGATGAGAGCCGGGATGACTTCATCAGGACTGGGAGAAATGGTTTCATGCCACAGAAAAAAATACACACATCACAGTGACATACCAACCCAGTCTCACAAAAAAACGTGTAATCCACGTGTTGGTCCACAACTTGGGACGTAGTATTTCTACAAAAACGCCTCTGAAATTGTAAGATCCCTAAGTTTTTTTTTTTTTCACCATTCATTTCCAATGGCTGGCGTCTATGTCACGTGATCTTCAAATTTCTCCCTGCAGAAAAAAAAACCATCGTTTTATTCTCGGTGGAAAATGCCTATTTTAAGGTTAGTTTGGCCATTAAAATGCGTTTTGATGTCATTTGATGCGAGAAATATGAGTTGTTATTTCAGATTATGTGTGCAGTGGATGTACATGATCTGTAGTTTGCTAGTTATTACGAAGATTACTTCAGGAAATGGTGTCTATACAACGTTTTCATTGTTACCAAGGTGGTTGACGCTGCTATCGATATTATTTCTGTTATGTTGTGTAACTGTTTAATGGTGTTATCTTTATTGCTACCCCCTTCCCCGTCATTGTATAGTGTTGGTCCACAGCGTAAACGTATTAGTTTAACAAAATCTGCATCTAAAATTGTGGCAGAGATACGTTACTTTCCCCTGTGCAATTCTCCATTTACTCAACAATAACACATAATTATCCTTGTGTTTATTTATTTGTTTGATTAATAAACACAAGTTGGAGTCCGTCAGGACCGAGGGTCGGAGCAGCTCATTTGCTTTAGAGAATATTACACCCGGAAGTAAGTATTCTCTCCGTTCGCTTGACAAACCCCGTGATAGTCCTCAAGCTCGGTGATTGAATGTTTGAGTGTGCTCCGAGGGTTACGCCGAGCGTCGAACAACACTTGAAATGGGATGGAACCACGGCAGACTGTCCAAAACTGGATTTGAACTACATTAACTTATTAAGCAACACACTTGCTAAGTGCACCACAATGGAAGCCAACACTTGATTACATACATTGGTGCCTGTATTACCTCATTCACACCAACGGTGTTTCAGGGCCGGTTCGGAGCTGGAGCTTGAAAAGCACCGGGTTTTCCTGTTCACACCGCAGCGGAGCAGCCTCTTAGCTCCGGAATCCGGTTCATTTCGAGCACCAACATTTTTTACGGCCAGAGCAAAAGCACCACATACGTCACGCATACTGTCGCGGCAAGGGCAGGGGCAGGGGCGAGATCAACTCCTGAACAACAACAAAAAGCCCGCATTTATCCAATTTGTACACAACCATGGAGAAACTTAACAAGCAGCAGTGGTCCACTGAAGAGACCAGCTACCTACTGGGAATCTGGTCTTCAGAGGAAGCTGGAGCACAATCGGCCATTGTTGTTGTTGTTGTTGTTGTTGTTGTCGGTGTCAGCTGTGAGGGGTTTCCGCACGGTTTGGCTTTATGAAGCAGGCATGCAAACGGTTACGTCATGACGCAAACGGTTACGTCATGACGCAAACGATGACGCAATTACGCAGCATCAGTCGGACTCTGGGCAGTGTGAAAAGAGCCGGAGCTAAACCGAAAAACCGGTTCTGAACCTGAAAAGCTCGATCACGGAGCTTGAACAGGAGTTGCGTTGGTGTGAATGAGGTATATGAGAGCCTTGTGTCCCATCTGTGAAAGCAGTGGGATCAGATTGTCCTTGGTAGGAATCTGCTGGGACTCATGTGCTTCAAGGATATCAAACAGTGCATCAGTGTCAACAGAGTTGAAGTCTTCCAAAGCCTTAACAAGGACCTCTCTCTCCTGTTCAGACACGTACTGCAAAAAGGTGTCCTTTAAGCTACTGGTGGATGTGGCGTACAGCGCCTCTTCAAGGAATGGTGCTGCCTGTTTCACTGGGAAATAGCGAGCAATCCTCCACCCTACTACTAAGATTCTGACAATTGCCTGCCACTCTTCAGACTGATAATCATGCCAAATAAAGGGAAATGTTACATTCCCTCCCAAGGTGCATCTTTCATAAAAGTCTGTCCAAAATTCAGTTAAGCAGTCCCGGGTCACACCATTTCCCTCTCCTTCTTCAAGTTTACCATTGGATAGACGCATCTTTATAAACACCTCAGTGTTTAAAATGTCTGGGTTTGTGAAGGCTTTGATAAGGTCAGTGAGACAATGCCCCCTTCGGATAATCAGTGAGGAGAACAGGAGCATGTTCATCCATTGTCTGGTCATTCCATGGCTCTGTAACAAGAGCAGGTTGCGGTTCGCCCAATCCATGTGGTGGTTGGTCATTCCACGGAGCAGGTTGCAGTTCACCCAATCCGTGTGGTGGTTGGTCATTCCACGGAGCAGGTTGCAGTTCGCCCAATCCGTGTGGTGGTTGGTCATTCCACAGGAGCAGGTTGCAGTTCACCCAATCCGTGTGGTGGTTGGTCATTCCACAGAGCAGGTTGCAGTTCGCCCAATCCGTGTGGTGGTTGGTCATTCCACGGAGCAGGTTGCAGTTCGCCCAATCCGTGTGGTGGTTGGTCATTCCACGGAGCAGGTTGCAGTTCGCCCAATCCGTGTGGTGGCTGGTGATTCCACAGCAGTGTGTCATCTAACTGCAGACCATCATTTGCCATAGCCCCAATAATAATCTCAAGATCGATCTCTTGACTATGTCATCGATCCCCTGTACATCAGTTGAATAATGTGGCTCACTTCCAGTAAGATCTACAACTGGGGTTGAGGTTAACTGCATCTCTGCCTCCTCTTCATCTGAGGACAGCTCCACTTTTCTTATTTTGGTACGAAGGTACAATCTAAGGATTTTTACTCTGCTTTCTTCATACAAGTTATCCACAGTGCTAGAACTGCTGACCTGAGAAGATTCCATTTCAGTTGAATAATATGAGAGCTTTCTCTTTCCTTTTAAAAAACCATCTGGGAAAAACAAGTTTTCAGCCATTTCTTTGATTTCCACTACTGTTTTGTCCTCGCTGGTGTTCAGGTGTCTTGTTCCTCCACCATTGATTGCCTTCACTTGTCTGTACCGTTTCTGCTTTCCATCGAAATCCATCCATCCAAGTTCAACCCGTCTCTCTTGCTTTTTAGCACTTGTATTTCCTGCCCATGGCTTTCTTTTTGCGGGTACTGGTGCCTCACCAGAGACCAATCTCTGTTGCAGCCTTGTGAGCATTGTGTCTTCCCTGCTCTTTGTGTCAAGCGATGAATTGTTATGCCGGCAAAAGACAACAGTAGCTATTCTATCTCCAGCTTTAGGGATGTACTTTGCCAGGTCAGCATCCGTCATTACAGGTATTACTGATGCATCAATCTGGAGAAAATAAGACAAAAACAATCGTTGGGAGCATGATTATAATTACATATTAATGTGCCGAAATAAATAATAGAATTATGAATGACTTGACTCTTAAAACCATTGAGCCACTTTCAATTGGGAATACTCTCCTAAAATGTGCAACATCTTACCAATTTTATTTGTATTGCCAAATTTCCAACAATCTGTTATTCATTCCCTGCTAAAATAATTTCATTGAAAAAGAAAATCCATTTTGATTTTGTAAGCAACACTAACCCTCACTGTGGCCAAAATGTGTGCTTTCTGGATTCAACAAAAATATTTATTGTCAGTTCTTTGACTTGTTCTTCAAATAGATAACAAAGAAATACAAAAAGAAATAAACAGAACAGAAAATAGGGGGGGGGGGGGGGGGGGGGGGTCAGAGATTGAATGCAGTGTTGAACAGGTGGGTTTTGAGTGACGTTTTTTTAAATGCTGTGAGGGAGGAAGAATCTCTGATGGATTGGGGTAGTGAGTTCCAGAGAGAGGGATGGACGTAGACGGGCGATATTTTTGAGGTGGAAGAAGGCTGTCTTTGTGATCTGTTTGATGTATTTGTTGTGGGAGAGGGTTTGGTCAAATATGATGCCTAGGTTCCGGATGTGAGGGGAGGTTTGAACTGGGAAACCGTCTATGTTGAGGGTGAAGTTATGGATAGGTGTGGTGAGCTTGTTTTGTCCAATGATTATTATTTCAGATTTATCGCAGTTGAGTTTCAGGTAGTTAAGTTGGAGCCAGGATTTTATTTCAGTGATGCAGTTTGTCAGAATGGAGTGGATAGCAGTGGAGATGGACTTGGTGGAGATGAGAAGCTGGATGTCGTCGGCAAAGCAGTGGAATTGAAGTCCATGACGGCGGATTATGTGACCAAGGGGAAGCAGGTAAAGGATGAAGAGTAGGGGGCCGAGAACTGAACCTTGAGGGACACCTTGGGGGAGAGGAGCGTTGGGGGATTTGCAGTTATTGATGTAGATGAACTGGTTTCTGTCAGAGAGGTATGAAGTGAACCAAGAGAGGGCAGTGCCGGTGATGTTGAAGGTGGTTTCAAGACGGGTGAGGAGGATGGAGTGATTGATGGTGTCGAAGGCAGCGCTGAGGTCAAGGAGGATGAGGATGTTGAGGTTACCAGCATCGGAGAAGAGGAGAAGGTCATTTGTAATTTTGAGGAGTGCGGTTTCGGTACTGTGGTTTGAGCGGAATCCGGATTAAAAAGTTTCATAGAGGTTATTGTCAGAGAGGTGATGCTTGAGTTGTGACGCTACAGCGCGTTCCAGAACTTTTGACAGAAAGGGTAGGTTCGAGATTGGTCTGAAGTTATTAGGGTTGTCAGGGTTTAGTCCGGATTTCTTCAGAATAGGGGTGATAGCAGCTATTTTGAGGGACGGTGGGATGGTGCCAGAAGACAGGGAGGAGTTGATTGCTGTAGTGATGAGTGAAGAGAGAGTAGGAAGGCAGGCCTTAACAAAGCTGGAGGGAATGGGGTCCAGGGTGCAGGTGGCAGTTTTCATTCCTGTGAGGAGATCAGAGAGGTCAGTAGGGGAGACAGGGGAGAACTGGGACAGGGGTTGGCAGGATAAGGGGGGGCAGGTAGCTTGAGGGAGAGCTGGTGTGGTGGTGGTTAAGCTGCTGTAAATGTTGTCTATTTTGCTTTGAAAATTTTTGAGAAAAGAGCTGCATTTGTCTACTGTGAATGACTGAGTGGTCGTGTCCAGGGGGCTGAGGAGTTTGTTTATTGTGGAGAAGAGTGTTTTGGGGTTTCCGGAGCCAGAGTGGATTAACTCAGAGTAGTAGGTGGTGCGGGCATGGGAGAGGGCATCTTTATATTGCTGTAGGTGGTCTTTGTAGATTTGAGAATGAATTGTGAGACCTGTTTTATTGAGTCTTTCAAGTTGCCGGGCACGGGTTTTCATCAGACGGAGTTTAGGGGTGAACCAGGGAGCAGAGTGGGTGGAGGAAACCGTTTTGGTTTTTATGGGTGCAAGTTGGTCAAGGCAGGAGGACAAAATGTTGTTGTAGTAGTCAGTGAGATCAGAGGGGCTATGGAGGTCCACAAAGGGAGTGGTGGATATTTTTTCAGAGAGGAGAGGAGGATGAGAGCGAGGTAGGTAGCTGAAACACAGCTTAATTTACGGAAGTTGATTTTGCGTTTTTGCTTTGGTGGTGGGGTGGGAATGTTGATGGTCATGGTGATGGCTAAGTGGTCGGAGAGGAAGAGGTCTGAGCCAGACAGATGGTGAAGGTTTAGTCCAGTCGAGCAAACAAGATCCAGAATGTGGCCACGGTTATGGGTCAGAAAGTTGACATGTTGAAGCAGTTAAGCATGTCCGTGAAGTCTGTAGTTATTGTAGAATCAGTGGAGTCCATGTGGATGTTGAAATCACCAAGTAGGAGTACTGAGGTGGAGAAAGAACAGAGCTGGGTCAGAAATTCAGAGAAATCAGAGAGGAATGATGGGTTTGGTTTGGGAGGGCGGTAGACAACTGCCAGGATTGACTGTGTGTGACCAAAGAGTTTAAAAGCCAGATGTTCAAATGAAGGAGCAGATGAGATGGGGATGAGGCTGGTTTTAATGTCCTGTCGGTGTATTACGGCAATTCCACCACCTCGGCCCTCTGAGCATGGCTTATTTATGTATGAGTATCCATTGGGTGTAGTGAGGTTGAGTGAGAGATAATCCAGAGGTTGTTGCCAGGTTTCTGTCAGACAGAGAAAGTCCAGTTTATTGTCCACAATGAATTCGTTGAGAATGTGGCTTTTATTGTTGAGGGACCGGGTATTAAACAGAGTGAGCTTCATATTGCTTTGTGTGGTGAGGATTGACTCAGGTGTCACTGCCAGGGCTTGCAGACAGGGGGCGCGCACGTCTGTATTGTTGTGATGACGTGGTCGAAAGGTGGGTGTGCGCTCAGCTGACCAGAGTACGGGGATGGAGTGACCTGTGTGAAAGTAAACAAACTTGCGACCGGAGCCTCTATGGATGTATCTGGTTCGTTTTAGAAGTTCGTGTTTTTTTTTTAATGAGAGCTATTTCAAGTTAAGGCTGGTAGTCCAATCCCCTTGTTGTTATTTTTGCTAACTGCCTATGCCCAAGCCTTTCCAGCTAATAATAGGAATACAGATGATTGTCTGGATGTAGGCAACTAGTTAATTCACCATTGCTTAATCACTGGTGCTATTAATTTACAATAATGTCCTATTGCAAAGTCATAGTCCAGTGTCATATGTTTCTGTGCCATTCTTAAAGCTTCTAGCCACTTGGCGCTACTAATAATATATGCAGCCTACTAATTTGTTCATGTGTTCTTTTGTCTACAGAGTATGTTGATTTAGTAAATAATAGTTTAAGCCCACATTTCAGTTCATTGCTATAAGTTTTGACTGGGCTATGATAAATATTTCAATTCTCTAAATAAGAATAATTACTCCCTATTGTATTGTAATAATGCACATATTGTGAATACTTGAGTATTAGCATTTCATTATAGTCATTGTATAGCTCCTTTTGCCTAGAAGTTCAACCCATATTAGTTTATTAATAATTTCTGTTGTTCATTGTTGTTTTAAGGACGCAGCACAGACGTTTATTCGGAGCAACCTCAGTTAGCCATTCTTTCAACACACAATATGAATATAGATTTCACGTGATTCCCAGCTTATCTGAATTCAATCAATGAATCAGCATAACAATCTACTGACTTCTCCCCACGCCTTTTGGATGTGTAATTAGGTAGATCCAGAGCCATTTAATAGAAGAGTTACGACATCTCCGTTTACTCCAATGGACCACTTTTTTACAGCAATGGCGGATCGTGGAGCCTCTCAATCGTTCCCCGGAAGTTAGCGCCAAGGCTGGCAGAGCTGTGGAGTTGCAGCATAATACACCGTTCGTGACGGACTTTTAAAGGTAAGAAGAAGTTTAAAGATGTATATTGCGGATATTATCAGTACATCTGATTCAAATTAACATGTGTATTAAAGGATGTCAGTGGATTATCCCTAAATTAGTAGATTTAGGGAACGTTTACAGATAACAGATTAAGATAGCATACCGAAGCAAGTTAGCAACACACGTTGAACAGCCTTTTAATTGTAAATTCCATTCTCTTAATGTCATTTCGTCCAACATGTTGAATTAGAGAAGAGGGGCTTCTAAACGGGATTGTATGCGGGGGTGGAGGGAGTTAAATATTAGATAAATATAACTTTGGTGCGTGTAAGAGTGAGTGTTTTTAGCAGAGCCATATTGTGTCCTTGTGATTCTGTTGATTATTACCTGTCTGTATAATGTTGCAGCTCAGCTGATTCTGGATTGATGGCAAAGGGAGAGGGACTTAAGTGAGAGTGAAAACACAAGGTAAGTGTAATACTACTGTTTTATATAAGTAAACACCTTATCTCCCCAAGGCATTTCCCATCCAATAGGTGTGCTGTGTGTGTATAACCCTTTCTCCTGTCTGTTACTCCCTCTTTCAGCACAAGAACCAGAGGGGGGTTCAATGGAGCCTGAATACCTGCACTGAGACCCTCACCCTGCACCCTGAGTCTCAACTCTCGGTGTTTTTCAAGCCTTTCCCTGTTTTTTTGTATTAAACAAAACATTAAGCTCTCCCAATGGTGTGGTTTTCGTTTTATGAAAAAGTGCAAATGCAGTGTTTGTATATAATTACATCACATATTGTGTTGCTGTTGGTCGTGAAATTGCTCCTGCTGACTTGAGCCAGCCATTTTTTTCCTCCGCTCTGTGTCAGTGGGGAAGCCGTACATTCGTACTCCTTTCTCTGAGCGATTTGAGCATCCCCAGGCAGCACAGCAAACCATGGTGGCGACTAGGAGGCAGCACAGCAAACCAGGACAACACGGAGGAAAAGGCACCGACAAACTGCATGATATGCTATTCAATGTTTATTGAATTCCATGTATTTGCAATGGATGTTCCTAAAACAACACATTTAACATCATCATCATCATCATCATATGCTGCTAGTCCTGCTGCTGCTGCTGCTGCTGATAGTCCTTTGATAGTCACCTGTCGGTCTCCTGTCCTTTCTGAAAGCCATAAAGATGACATTAGTCATTTAGATTACTTGTGTCCTCAGTTACCAGGGGATTACTGAAACTACCATGAATTTAAGAAAGTGGTAGAAATGAATCTAATCTGAATTTTAAAGCATTACTTTAGATCCCCTCCCTCTAAATATATCAATATACATTAGAAAGTGATGCTCCTGACTACCATACAAGTTTAAGAAGATAATATTGGTTTGAAAGAATTCAAAGCTATAAATAAACAGCAACAGGCTCTTTAACCAAGGCACTGTTAGCCTAACATGTAAACTAGTTGTTCACACTAATCCTAATATTATCACTTAATATTAGCAAATTCGATTTTATTTTTTAAAACATATTGATGTAAATACATACACATATCGAATTGTTGTATAAATATTGCAAATCAAAACCTTTATTCACTAATAATTACCAAAAGTCGTAGTTCTATCTCCTGTTATCAATGCATTCACATTGCCCGCCATGAACTTCCGGGGAACGATCCTCGTCTACATGAACCACGTGACGATAACCGTTTTTGGACTTCCGTTGTCGTAACTCTTCTATCTATATGGCGCTGGGTAGATCATTTGTTTGCAGGGGCGGAGCTTCCTACAGGCGGTTGCCTAGAGCGCCATCCAGAGGGGGGCGCCAAAAATTGCACACAAATATATATATTTTTTTGGTTTTTTTGCTTGGCGTAGTTTTGGCGCCCCCCTCTATATCTGCAACCATTATTCTTACATACAAAAACAATTCTAACATAGGGGGAAATGAGCCAAAAATCTAAAACGGTCGGTCTAAGAGCCTCGGCTTTAGGTGTTCACAGTCAGAACATGCTAGAGCGCTGTGCATTGATGGGTATCGGTCAAGTGTTTATAAAATGTAGCATTGAGGAAAGAAAGACTAACGTTAGAGAACTATGAAGAGGCAAAAGCCATCCGGGGCGCAGTATAAAAACAGAAGAAAAGAAGAAGAAGAGAAACGTGCCAAGGTGAAAGGTATGCAATTCTGATTGTATTGTCAACATTAGCGAATGGATCATGTAATCATGCTAGTTAGCCAAGCCAACGTTAGCTAGCCAGTGTTTGTTATTGCCATTCAGTCAAAACTATCATAAGGCTATTTTCGTTGTCATGAAATAGAAATATTAGTAATAATAACAATGTTAGTTTTGGTGTAGCGAGCTAGCCAGTGTGGTGGAATGTTAGTTAGTTGGTAACGTTAGCTAACGTTAAGTTTACCTCAGAAAGCACATTGACTATCCGAGTCAAACCCTGTCATAATGTGCGCTAACGTTAGCTAACTAGCTCAGGGGTTCTCAACTCCAGTCCTGTTGAATGTTTTCGTTCCAACCCAGAACTAACGCACCTGATTCAACTGTTCTAATAAGATAGGCATAGCTCTTGATTAGTTGAATCAGACCTGTCAGGGCGGTCCAAATGCTTACTAACTAAATAATAGCTACATTTAACAAATGGAAATTATTCAATGTTGATAATAGAAATGTTGTTATATCATTTTAGATTCACTTTTAAAATATCTGGGACCACCTGCTGCATCAGTTGACAAGGAACAGCCATGCAGCTCAGCTGTGCCGGCTTCCTCAGGTGAGTGCAATGATTTTGAAGAGGCTGGAGGAGTTGCAGATTGCCTTTGATGACTGCAGAGGACAGTCATATGACAACGGCCCAAATATGAAAGGGAAGAACAAGGGAGTACAGGCCAGGCTACTGCAGTTGAACCCAAGAGCTTTGTGTGTGCCTTGTGGGGCACATACACTCAATTTGGTCATTGCTGATGCTGCCAAAAGCTCCAAAGATGCCATATCATTTTTTGGCATTGTGCAGAAGCTATACTGCCTGTTATATCTCTCACAGGCTCCGCCCTCTACTGGACTCTATGGGTACTCTCTTACCCCGCAAGCATTCTCCCACTGAGACTTCTATAGACGTAGCCGGCCCTGGGCGGGCCTACCTGAATGCGCGCGCATCACACCGTATAAAAGGAGGCCTCGCCTCCTGACTATCATCCTTTTCTCTTCAGCAGCGGAAGTGATTCCACGAGAGACTGAGACGTTTGAAAGAAGAAGAAAGAGTTATCATACCTCCAGGGAGTCGCCACTGCTAGAGACCCGGGCCTGTCCTTCGTGCCCTGGTTGAAATAGCGGGCGCCGATCCCCACCACCTTGCTTCGAGTGGTTGGGGGACCAGGATATGGCTGAGGCGGTGCCATTCACGTTCGCCATTCCTTCCGGGTCTGGCGTCCATGGAAGTCCACCGCCCAGGGCTGTACTCTCCCTGGATGATGATCGTGGCGGCGGATGTGTGGGCTACTCACTTATTGCGAGAGATGCCCCCGCCTCACCAGGTCAGAGCGATTATTGGGCCGCAAGGCCGAATAAGTAGCTTGGTCCACGGGCCTTGCCCCAGGCCCGGTTCCCCCAGGGACCGGTGCTCGGTGGCTTCACGTGATATAGGGTCGCCCCTACTTCATCACAGGCCGCCACCGCTGCCCGCCGTGGGATGTCCCTGGGATATCACGCCGCGTGGCACTTTCCAGAGATGAGGACTCGAGTCTGCGACTCGGACTCGAGTCGCACTTAAGTCGCACACACAGAGACTTCAGACTTGACTTGGACTCGTGACCAAAAGACTTCAGACTCGACTTGGACTCGTGTGTTGGGACTCGTGAACAATCATTGTGTTTTCTATTGTTGGCGTATTAAAGGTGGGGTAGGTACATTTGAGAGAAACCGGCTCGAGATCGCTAGAATTTGAAAATACACAACCGGAGATAATCTGCTAGATGCTGCTACTTCCTTATAGAGCCCGCCTCCTCCAACACACACGAACGCGCACATGACCAATGAGGGCACGAGATAAGTTTGTGCCCAGATGGAAGGCTGACAGGCAGGTAGGCCATCCAGTTACTTTTAGCCGGGCTCATTACGCAGACGTGCGCGCCTCTGTTACTACCTCGTAGTAACACAATGCCACCGGCGGCACACCTGCAGCTGTACCGCTTGTAATAATTAGGTTCAACTACAAACACTTCGAACAAAACGCCGGCGGCACCAACAAAAGGAGCGCACACTGCAAAGTCTGCAATATCAAAATCAAGGATGCTGGCGCAACAACGTCGGATTTCAGCAGGCACTTGAAAACTCACCCGGAGAGGTCAGTCACATTAACGCATGGACGGTTAGCAAACATGTTTAGCTCAGCATCAGCTATGTAATGTTAACTTAGCTTGCTGCTAGCTTTGTAACTGAATATTTGAAAAGATGAGTGAATGTTTGCTTGTCACACTTGTTTGAGTTGAGTGGCGTTGACATCCAACTCTTGACATGACATAAAAAAGGTCTGTAACGTTAATCATTACCCGATGCCACCATCTACTGGCTAACGCTAAACGTAGAAAATACATAGTTACATACATAAATACATCTGTCGGTTTATAGGCAGGTTACAGGTTTATTGTTGACCACGTAGCGTTAATGTTACAGGTTTATCAGGTTACCATGACACTGGCTTTGAGTGAGAGGATAGAGGAATATGTTTATTAATAGTAGACTTAAAATATGTCATTAGAGACCCAGTGTAATTAAACAATACGGTTGATACAAAGAGGTATTTGACGTATTTCTGATTCTGAAGTGTTTTGCTTATAAGTTGTTTGCATTTAGCTAAAGTGTGATGTTTTTCCTCATATTGCATTGCAATAGCCTGTTTAAAGTGATCATATAACAAACAACTAATCAGTACTGATACTGTATGCTAATAGATATAGGAGTGATAATAACACAGTACATGCTTTGAACTTCTTAGATATAGCTGTGCAGTATTCTTAACTAGACTGGATAGCAGCAGACAATAGAAGGCTTATTACAACCAGAAGAGACATGAGACTTTTATTTTTTTAGAGACTTGAGACTTGACTTGGACTCGTGACCAAAGACTTGAGACTTGATCAAGTCTCACCCCACAAAGACTTGAGACTTGACTTGGACTTGCAAAAAAAGACTTGTGAACATCTCTGAGTTGAACTAGCGATAACTTAAACCGGCCAAATTGTAAAACAATGTGTTTATCATTAATGTGGCTCATTTTTGCTGTAGGTGAAGAGGAGATGGCAAACAACGTTGGAGTGGAGCTGGCGGAAACAAGTTGCAAAAAGGCGAGACTGGAGAGTGACTTTGAACAGCTATTTGGAGCTAATTTCGAGAGCAGCAGCAAGAGAAAATGGGTCAACAGTGATGCGGATCATGAGCAACGGGATTACTGCCAGCGGACACCGCATATCCCCACAATGGGTAACCCACTGGAGTGGTGGGCAGAAAACGCGCACCGCGTCCGCCGTTTAGCCAAGCTTTCGAGGAGCTACCTGACTATTCCAGCCACAGGCACCCCGAGTGAGAGGGTTTTTTCCCTGGCAGGCAACACTGTCACCCGACAGCGGTCAAGCCTCCTTCCCTCACATGTTGATGCGTTGGTGTTCCTCAACGCAGATGTGTATGTGTGGCCTCAAATATTTCAAAATCAAAAGCTAATAATACTACTCGGGGAATATAAAGAGAGCTGCATTGTTGCAGGACAGTTTGTCTCTGCCTGCCACAGTTTGTGGGAATCAGACTGATACACCAAATTCTTAGCAGTTTGTTCATAACTGTTTATTTGTGTATAGATGTTGCTACTATATATCACTGGTCATGCTAATAAAGCTATTGAATTTAATTGTATGTATGTTTGAAGTACTGTACAGTTGTCATAGGTTGTGAACAATATTTGAGAGAAATGGTTATTGTGTGTATTGAGAAAATGTTTTAGATCTTTGAGTTCATCTCATGAAAAATGGGAGCAAAAACAAAAGTGTTGCATTTATATTTTTGTTCAGTGTACATAATACGGCCATCTGAGTGTGTGTGGTACTGTTTGTGGTTTGTTTTTTACTGTGTAATAAAGTTAATTATTCAAAATGTTAAAGTTCCTTATTTTTAAACTGAAACTTGCACTACAGTTCAAAATAAATAAAAAACAAACCTGGAATTATACTGTAATGACCTGGCTCAAAAGGCCACAACAAAGAGGAGACACAAGTTAAAGCAAGTAGTCCAAATCAGCCAAATTAATTAAGTGCAAAACAAATGAAGCATGAGGTGTGGATGTCAGTGGTATCAGTAGTGTAAGTGCAGGGTGAGGATTGCATGGTGTCCATGTATGAGTGTGAGAGTGTTGCACAAAGTGAAGCAACTGAACATACTCAGGAGAAAGCAGAGCGCAGACAGAGAGGAGCAGAGGCTTTAAATAGCTGCAGGGCACCAGACCCAGGTGCCCTGAGTTACTGCACTCAAGGCAATCAAGACAGCACAGACAGCACAGCCACACCCTCTCTAGATGAACCCACAGGGGCATCACATATACATTTGGGACTTTTTTTTGCTTTTTCTTGTTGTACCGAACTCGTACCGAACCGTGACCCCCAAACCGAGGTACGTACCGAACCGTGAATTCTGTGAACCGTTACACCCCTAGTGACATGTTAAACAGGTCTGATCATCCTGATCTTTTTTCGCACTCCCCAGGAGCATGTCCAGCATGTAAGGCTGGTACTACAGAGACTTCTTGAGAACAGACTGTATGTTAAGGCTGAGAAGTGCGAGTTTCATGCCTCTTGCGTGAGTTTCCTGGGTTTTGTCGTCGCCAAGGGACAAATAAGGACTGACCCCACCAAGGTCCAAGCGGTGACCGAGTGGCCCACTCCCTCTAACAGGAAGCAGTTGCAACGTTTTCTGGGCTTTGCCAACTTTCATAGGAGGTTTATTCGGGACTATAGTAGGGTAGCAGTACCTCTGACTAAACTTACCTCTGTCAAGTTGCCTTTTGTGTGGTCTCCTGCAGCTGAGGCTGATTTTGTAAAACTGAAATGTATGTTTTCCACTGCTCCTGTTCTCTCTCATTCCGATCCAGAGGTCGTTTGTGGTGGAGACGGATGCCTCAGATTCTGGAGTGGGGGCAGTATTATCCCAGCGTTCCCCCTCAGACCAGAAGCTCCACCCTTGCGCTTTCTTCTCTCGCCGGCTGACCACTGCAGAGAAGAACTAGTGATTCTGGCCCTTTAAGAATGGAGGCACTGGCTGGAGGGAGCCACCCATCCTTTTGTAGTATGGACTGACCATAATCATTTGTCTTACCTTCGCTCTGCGCGCAGGCTTGACTTGCGCCTGGCTCGATGGGCTCTCTTCCTGGGACGGTTCAACTTTACCTTGACCTACCGGCCTGGCTCCAGGATTGTGAATGCCGACGCCTTGTCCGGCAGTTCGTCCCCCCAGTGGAGGATTCAACAGATGAAACCATTTTGCCATCTTCCTGTGTCGTGGGAGCAGCTAGATGGGAGATTGAAAGGATGGTCCAGGAGGACCCAGGAGGACCATCCGACTGCTCAGGATTGTCCACCTGTTCGTTCCTCCCGATGCTAGATCTCCAGTGCTCCAGTGGGGACACACGTCCAAAGTAGCCTGCCATCCAGATTTTCATCAGACCCTGGCCCTACTTCAACAACGCTTCTGGTGGCCCACTATGTCCGCAGACAGGAGTATGTCTCAGCCTGCTCCATCTGTGCCCGCAGCAAAGCTTCACATCAGGTCTCCGCTGGTCTTCTTCGCCCCCTTCCCACTCCCCACCAGCCCTGGTCCCACATTGCGTGGATTTTGTGACTGGTCTCCCTCCATCAGGCGGTAACAACACTATTCTGACCATCGTTGACCGTTTCTCTAAGGCTGTGCACTTTGTCCCCCTGCCTAAACTACCTTCTGCCCTCGAGACTGCCACTCTTCTCACCCAGCATGTTTTTAGGCTCCATGGTATCCCTCAAGATATTGTATCAGACAGGGGTCCGCAGTTTTCCTCCCAAGTATGGAGGGCTTTTTGCCAGGCATTGGGGGCGTCGGCCAGCTTGTCCTCTGGATACCATCCCCAAACCAATGGCCAGACGGAGCGGGCAAATCAGGACCTGGGAGCGGCTCTTCGTTGTGTTGCCTCTCGAAACCCGGCCTCATGGTCATTTAATCTGTGATGGGTTGAGTACGCCCACAACTCCCTGGTGTTCTCTGCCACAGGTATGTCACCCTATGGCTTCTAACAGCTTCCAACCCCCCCCCTTTTTCCGGTTCAGGAGACAGAGGTGGCGGTTCCCTTGGTGTAGGGGCATCTCCGGGCAGCTCTCACCCGCACCCCCGCCCGGAACCAGAGGCTGGCGGATCGTCACCACCGACCAGCTCCTGATTACCAACCGGGATGTAAGGGTGGAGGAGATCCGTGAGGTACTGAGGGGAGAGGGCATGGAGGGATTTGTAGGTGAGGAGGAGGAGTTTGTAAGTGATGCGGGACTTGACCGGGAGCCAGTGGAGGTTGAAGAGAGTGGGGGTGATGTGCTGCTTGAGAACCCTGGCAGCTGAATTCTGTATACACTGGAGCCTGTTCAGGGTTTTGCTGGGACTGCTCCAACAAGCCGTGTAGGACAGAGTGAATACACAGACTATACAGAGATGCTGTGAGAAACCAATGTGAGTTTGGAACATTGAGCAATTTAAATCTATTCTAGCAGACCTCAACAATGGGAATATGATCAGTAGAAATGGCCGTGACATGGGACCTTTAAGTAAAAGCATTTCATTTATTTATTTTCTACTTGTTTTTATTTTCATTGGATTTGATATTGAGGTAATCCAAAAGTAAAAAAATAATCAGGTTACATGTGATATTCAGATTAGGTTTCTGATTACATTTTGACATGTAACTATTATAATGGATACATTTTTAAAGTAACCCTCCCAACCCTGTGTTGGAGATAACTTACTTTGGGGGCAGCTGTGAACTGAAGGTGAAGAAGTTGTGTTATTGTGTGACAGTCCAACACTCTGTGTTCAGAGCCTGCTAAGGGAACCCTCTGTGGTGTGTGTGTGTGTGTGTGTGTGTGTGTGTGTGTGTGTGTGTGTGTGTGTGTGTGTGTGTGTGTGTGTGTGTGTGTGTGTGTGTGTGTGTGTGTGTGTGTGTGTGTGTGTGTGTGTGTGTGTGTGTGTGTGTGTGTGCAGTGAATCAGCAGAGGTAAACCTGTAGATATAAATGATGAAGGACATGATTGCGTTTGCAGAGCCACGGTGCCTCCATCATGTGTGCTTCACTCTGGAGATGGTGCTGATCCTGACTGGCAGCATTAGTAGGACTACTTCACACATCAGCAGCTGCTTGTGTTGAGCATGAAAAGGGTCCCACTGCAGAGAAAGGCAGAGAGAAGAGAAACTTCTAGGCTTCATTGTGCTGTTGTGAAATATCTATTCCCACCTCAAAGCCTTGCAGGCTCCTCCAACTGAGCTCTCCTTTTCATCTCGATGTGCAGCGCTGTGGGAGGCCCGCCCGGGCTCAGAACCGCAGCTGTCGCCTGAAAGGGACGCTTCCATTAGCTGCTTCTAATCGGAGCGCTTCACATTACAAACATCGACAGCTCACGCACACACACAGATGTTGACATGATGCGGCAGTGGAAGTCAAACACTTCTCTCTCTGGAATCCCCTTATGTTCGCTTTCCGTACAGCTGCTTTTACATGGCGCTTTTATCCAAAGCAACTCACAATAAGTGCAATCAACCATGAAGATACGAACTCAGAACAGAAATAATACTGCAAATAAACCTTTCTAAAGTGTTGCTTTTCATTAAATGGCCACGGTGCAGGTGCACGTCCACCATTTTGGAGCCAGGATAGCAAACAGTTGGGTCTAAATGGAGGGGTTCCAGGGTACTCATTTATAAAACTTTGTGTAGGATTCACGTTAAAATCTTTTGTAAGGATGAAACACAGGAAGTTCTTACGCACAAAAAGTATTTTAGTACTATAAATAGTCAGCGAAACGCCTCGCATTAGTACTCATTACTTACTGCATGAAAACGATCAGTGACGTCGACAAAAACTGCTGAAAAATACATTTCACACCGTGTAATATAGATGTTCTTGTTGGGGAGGTGGAGACAAATGAATAAGATTGTATGGTGTCAGCGGGCCTTACAGTGGCAGCATGCGGGGCCAATGTGAACGCTGCTGCCTCAGGTCAGCCCGTCACCAAAATGAAAAATAAGCGGTCCAAAAGGTGGATGACAAAATGCACTTTTTCAATTTCCACACGGCATCTATTGCACGTCTGTCCGTCCTGGGAGAGGGATCCCTCCTCTGCTGCTCTCCCTGAGGTTTCTCCCATTTTCCCTTTAAACTGTGGGTTTTCTCTGGAAGTGTTTCCTTGTACGATGTGAGGGTCTGAGGACAGAGGGTCTGAGGACAGAGGGTCTAAGGACAGAGGGTCTGAGGACAGAGGGTGTCGTATTGTCATACTGATATTCTGTACACACTGTGAAGTCCACTGAGACTAATGTGTGATATTGGGCTGTATAAATAAACATTGATTGATACACATACATGCTTGTGAGTGTTTGCGAGGATAACTCAGATTACATCATTTTGCCTTCTTTTTTAGAAGTAAACCAAATGCTTTCAAGTAGTGTTTACAATTATGTATAAAAACAATTGGGACTTTCAATTTATAAGAAATGTACATAGGATATAACCATGTGCTGGATGTGAGTTAGGCCTGTGCCAGTGTCTTTAGGCGGATCTGCTGATGATAGTCAGTGACAGTCTTAAAACATCCTGACACCACCCACCTGTCACTCAAAGCAGCCATACCCCATTTGAATATATACATATATACGTCATTGCCACAAAAGAACCAATAATTGAGCACCAACAATGAATCAATCTCTGTACAGCACAAGTACCCTTTATTTTAACCCAAGTTGGTTGATATTATTTCTCCTTGCAGCGAAACCTGCGTGTGTGGAGAATTAAGAATCCTGCAATATCAAGCTCGACTCACATCATTTCTACATAACAGGACTTTAGATTAAACAGTTCCTGTCTCGACACCATGGACCACCAGACTCCTGCGCTAGGATGCGCTGGCTATCAGTAGATATAACTTGTGACTATTTTAAGCAAGGTTATCATTTCAAGCAAGACAATGTTAAACACTGAACAGAAGGTGTCAAATAAAATAGAAATCTTTATTAAACAGACCTGAACACAACATCTGTTCTTTTCTAATTAGATGGACTATAACTTAAGATAGGCAGGCGTTTCTTATTTCATGTCCTCATGACATTCACAGGCGAGCACAGCAGGAAGGATGGCATCTTCTCAGTGTTCCCCTGTGGCTCAAACACCATATTTAAGGGGGGAATGTTATTTATCCAACGATCACATTGTCGTCGTCTGCAAACTCATAGAATGGAACCTCCAGGTTCAGGGGGGCGGGGCCTTTCCTGATGCGACCCGAGGCATCGTAGTGAGAGCCGTGGCACGGGCAGTAGTAACCTCCGTAGTCGCCAGCGTTGGCGATGGGCACACAGCCCAGATGTGTGCACACCCCGAGGACGATGATCCATTTGGGGTTTTGTACCCTGTCCAGGTCGTGCTGAGGGTCTCGCAGCTCTGCCACGTTCACCTCGGCTTCAGAGGCGATCTCCTTTTCTGTGCGGTGACGGACGAAGAGTGGCTTGCCTCTCCACTTGAAGGTCATGTTCTTGCCCTCGGGGATGTCGCTCAGCTTCACTTCAATCTTGGACAGGGCCAGGACGTCAGCAGAGGCGCTCATGGAAGAAACAAACTGACTGACCACTGTCTTGGCAGCGTAGACCCCCACTACGGTTGAGGCGCCGGTGACAAGGTACGAGAAGGTTCTCCTGGACTCACTGCTCTCCTGGGAGGACTTGCCTGGGTCCTGCACCTCTGGACGCCTATAGTCAGTGAAGTCCGGTACCCTGACATCTGTGTGGGCAAATCGGACTCCTGCACAGCCTGCAGACAAAAACAAACAGCTCATCAGTTCTAGCGCATTTCCACTGCAGCGCGGTTTAACCCGTTAAACCCAGAGCCTGTTTTTCAGGTTTCAGGCTCGATAATGACATTCCCAGAACAAATGACCATATCTTCTAAAAGGGTTAAATTAATAATCTTTTTTCTCAAAGTAATGATACACCTGTGAGTTGGATGTAGAAAAGTCAGAATCAATATAGATGTTTTTTATTTTAAAGAAAATTCAGATTGAACATGGTAAAAAACTGTAAATTATAGTGTCCGTCAAAAAAATATGTTGTACTTATAGTGAAAACTAACCTTGGATGATGGGATAGTAGACTAAAAGCTTTAGGAATCTAAAGTACAACATATAATAAGTACCCTGTATCAAGATTGATGCAAAACAAGTGATTTGACCTTTTTAGACAGATTTAGAAAAAAAAAACCTCTTCTGGGGCCATTTGGGAGGATTTTCCATATCTCTGGCCCCCCTTGTTTGATTTGGACATGTGACATCTCTTTCTGACCGTCAGAGCCAATGGAATCGAGGGGAACTCCCACTTAGTCCTTATTTGGTAATGTGTGTAGCATTATAGATGTTCGCCTAGGGCGGCGCTGCGCTGACCGCTCTGGGAGAAAAAAAAAATGTTTTGACCGTTGGTGCTCATCCTAATTTTCGGCCTTGATGTAACAACATTCATAATTAAGTAAATGTAACACCCTTTTCATTCGCCCTGTACGATGGGCGCTGTAAGTGATGAAAATGGGGGATGTTGGCTTATCTGGCGCCCGCAGCTCACAGCCACAGTGCGAGTGAGCGAGGGAGAAAGGGAGGGTGCACTGGAACCGGCGCTGTTGTTATTAGCATCTGGTGCTAGCTGCTCTAACGGAAGAAGAAGATGTTTCTACAATAATGTGGAGGAGAGTCCTCTCCAGTCAGACTGAGGCTGATAACTTCAGCTCAGTGAGGTAAAGGACTCAGTGTTTAGATAGTTCACTTTAGTCTAAGTTATCTCAGTGGGTCTCAAACGTTTTGATCACAATTTATGTAAACACATATTTCCAAGGCACTCCTTTATAATTATTGGGATAAAACAGGTTTGAAATCATTCCAATGTATACTATAGGACAGTAAACCAGACATATCGTTTTAAACTGGAGATAAAAAAATATGCATAAATAAAATAGTAAAATAAGATATGAATGAACAACAAAAATAAAATACGTTACATGTATTTGTTATTGGCTATGGTAGGTTACTGGTTATGCTCACATACTTATTTAATTATTAAAATGTAAACCGATCTTTTTCATATGGGTCTTTAGAGTTGTACTAGTCTCTAGTCATTCTGCTTAAAGTGCACCAGATTGAAGCATTTTACTTCAAAATGTTCAAACCTTTCTTCCCGGTATGCCTGAGAAGGCAGGTATGCTTGTTTTTCTCAACAAGAACTGTTCTTTAAAAGTTGGACTGTTGCACTGTTGTAGCTTCAGTGGTTCTCAGGTTACAGTTACATAGCAGTGAATACAAACAGACTGATTAATGTGAATATTACTTTAAACTAACCTGTGTAAAAGTTGCTCGAATAAATGTAATTTTTTTGGTGGAAGAAGCATGTATCATTTTTTTACCCTGCCCCTCAAAGAATCGGAATCGAGAACCGTTAAGAACCGGAATCGAAAAGTAGAATCGGAATCGTGGAAATTCAAACGATACCCAACCCTACTCTTAAACGACGTCTGTTAATGATGACATGTGCACAGCTGTATCCCCTCTCATCGGGCTGAACTGGATAACCCTTTAGAACCGGCCCATTTCTGGTTAAATATTTATTTAAATGAATGAATCTTTCTCTTGTTAGTCAAGGTATTCAATGTATGATGGTTGGTCCTGCTTTTGGTGTAAAATGTAGCCTACATTTAAATACAAATATAATTATAGTAATGTGAAAGCCTTTTAGAAATGAATTGCACAAAATAATTCCCATGGAGCTGTGAGCACTTATACATGTATGTGATGCTTTTCCACTCATCTTCCAGTTGTCGGTTTTCCTCTCAGGGTTTTCTGAATGGATCAGGCTAAGCTAACACAGTATATGCCCCGACCGTCCACACTCACAACAACGGCCTACAGACATAAATAAAGCAGCGACTGTATTCTCCATGACACAGCAGTCTGTGGTTTGTACTGGTTTATCTTTTGTCTAGTTTCTGAACAGATATGAGGAGCTGTGAGCTCTGAGTGCTAACAGCTAACGGCTGATGCTGGTCTTGTGTTTCGCATTGAAGATGACGCCACGGCTTCGCCTACACTGCGTTACTATAGTTACTACCCCAGTTCCTAAACTGTAATGGAAACGCAGCATAAAGTGAGCCTGGCCTACCAAGGACTAACTATACCGTACGAGGCCCTGCAGTGGAAATGCGCCATTAGAATGCTTAGGTCAGAAAACATTAATGGTGCAAGATAGTGATGACAGAAAGTGAAAGGCAACACAAGATTTGACAGCCTAAAACATTTGTAAGCATCTAAAATGAAAAACCTTGAATAAATCTCGACTATACAATCAATGTATAGTCAGCTTCTTAAATATTTCTAGTGTTCACTTAAGATGTGACTAAGCCACATGATGTGAAAACTCTGTAATCAAAGTTTATTCAGATTATAAAAAAAAGTATTTAATCAAATTTACCATTCACTTCAAATATTCATCCAAACTATATTTTAGACCAAACAAATCAAGAAAATTGTAAGATTAAATAATATTGAAATGTATTAGTAGCCTACACACACACACACACACACACACACACACACACACACAAGTCATGAAGTATAGGCTGACATGTTCAAATCATCGTGGATGGACGTGTTGTTGGTTTGATGTTAGTATGAACCGCAAACTTTATCTTATCAGCACACAGACATTTGGCCCTGCAACATTAAGAAATTATTATTTATAAATACGCATTTAAATCTGGCTGCTTTACAATAGAAGCCTGGGGGTACATGCCTTGTGGAAAGCTTGAATTGTCTAAGCAGCTGAACAGCGTGTGAGCCACATAACACAGACTAGGAATAGAGAGCATATCTTGAAGAGTCAACAGAGGAACATACAACTACACGAAGGACATAAGGAAGGGCACAGACCACGGTCAAATATTGACAATAGTGAAGTAACAAATACATATATCAATGTTAAAATCATTATTCAGTTTTGACCATCTTACTCGGACTACAACATTATTGTTACCGATTACAAAACAAGTCACTGTGGTGATCCGGGGACACCGGAAGTAGTTACCGGAATAACAGCTAACGTCTTTGAAGCGACTAATGTTACCGTTACTATATCAGGTTGATACGGGCAGACTGTCCAAACCACACACTTTATGTTCTGGTCCACAAATCGCCGGTCAGTCTTAAACAGGAGCAAAGTAAAAGCCACTCAAAGTTGACCTACACTGCTCGTTAGCCACCTAGGCTAACAGGATGCTCGCCTGCGGTGAATAGTAGCTTAGCCAGTAAAGTTATGGCCGGCTAACTGGCTGGTCCTGTTAACGGTGTTAAATAGGACATAACCTCCCTTTGCAGCACATGGCTCTTGTCATTAGCTTCCCATTCACACGGTAAAACAACGGAAGGTTGACGTAGTCAGCCAACGCTAGCAGTCAATGACTTACCATTGATGCTAACAGTCACAGCAGGGCCCGTCTTAGGGCTTTGGCCGCTGAGCGATTCGCGGCACAGGAACTGTTTTTTCGGGTCTAACAAAATCTTCTCTCCCTTTACCACGACCCCGGGTACCAGAGCTTTTAGAGGACCAGCAACAGCAACAGCTGTTGCCTGCATGTAAGGGGAAAATGCCCCTGACCGGGCAGCAAGAGACATCATGTCTGCGCCGAACTGCTGCTGACCTTGTTGTGACGGGTTGACTGTGAATCCAAAGACGTCACCTGACCAAGAGCAGTGACGTCGTACGTAATGATACGTAATCGGGACCATACTACTTGTTTTTCTAAATGCCCTTTTTCTAACTAAATACTGAAAGTGTATAGATGAAATGGCAAAAAGATTTTGTTATTATTATTCATAGATTTAATTGTTTTCCATAAAGTTATCTCTATTATAAGAAGTATGTGGACAAAGTGGCTCCAATGTTAACAACTGTAAATGAAGAATCTTTATCCCTGGGGAAAATGCCAGAAACAATAAATGAATCTCTGATTTCTATAATTATTAAAAAGGATAAAGACCCCACTGAACCAGGAAGCTATAGGCCTATTAGTTTGATTAATGTGGATTGCAAAATTCTGACGAAGGTTCTTGCTATAAGGCTGGAAAGCATTCTGCCACACTTAATACACTCAGACCTGGTAGGATTAATTAAGGGAAGATCATCCACAAACAACATCAATCGATTGTTACCAGGGCCGGCCCTGACCAATTTTCTGCCCTAGGCAAGATTTTAGCTGACCCCCCCCCCCCCCGCCAAAATGCAGACACTCACTATGACTCGCGGCATGACCACCAAAACAGAAATATATGGACACAAGATGTGTGCAACTGTATTCAGTTTCCTATCCATTTGAACATGATTTATCATTTAAGTGGGGGGGGGAGACCTAACCTCCTCTAGGGGGGTCCGGGGGGCATGCTCCCCCGGGATTTTTATTTAATATTGAAGTTAAATGCATCAATCTGGTGCACTTTGAGAGCAAAATTAGGAGATCTATGGATACATCTCTCAACACCCATATGAAACAGAACTGTAACCAGATTTTCTTTTTCTTTATGGATATTATACAAATCACTCCCCTTTCAAACTGTATTCTTGTTTATTAATAACAACTTTTTTGTACGGTCATATAGTATTTTATACCTGTTTTTCATCTATTCTCTTTTTTTATAACTATAATGATCATATAAAGGTGTGCCTTTACCCAGAGATGGGGACTCGAGTCTGCGACTCGGACTCGAGTCGCACTTAAGTCGCACACACAGAGACTTCAGACTTGACTTGGACTCGTGACCAAAAGACTTCAGACTCGACTTGGACTCGTGTGTTGGGACTCGTGAACAATCATTGTGTTTTCTATTTTTGGCGTATTAAAGGTGGGGTAGGTACATTTGAGAGAAACCGGCTCGAGATCGCTAGAATTTGAAAATACACAACCGGAGATAATCTGCTAGATGCTGCTACTTCCTTATAGAGCCCGCCTCCTCCAACACACACGAACGCGCACATGACCAATGAGGGCACGAGATAAGTTTGTGCCCAGATGGAAGGCTGACAGGCAGGTAGGCCATCCAGTTACTTTAGCCGGGCCGGCTCAGATGATTGGTCGTGCTTTTTACAGCGCTACGGCTTCCAGAGATTAATTTTTGTATGTATTTATTGTCAAAGCATTTAATAAATTCATTGCTATCGGGACGTTAAGAGCATTACGCAGACGTGCGCGCCTCTGTTACTACCTCGTAGTAACACCATGGCGACCGGCGGCACACCTGCAGCTGTACCGCTTGTAATTAGGTTCAACTACAAAAACTTCGAACAAAACGCCGGCGGCACTAACAAAAGGAGCGCACACTGCAAAGTCTGCAATATCAAAATCAAGGATGCTGGCGCAACAACGTCGAATTTCATCAGGCACTTGAAAACTCATCCGGAGAGGTCAGTCACATTAACGCATATGGACGGTTAGCAAACATGTTTAGCTCAGCATCAGCTATGTAATGTTAACTTAGCTTGCTACTAGCTTTATAACTGAATATTTGAAAAGATTAGTGAATTGCTTGTCACACTTGTTTGAGTTGAGTGGCGTTGACATCCAACTCTTGACATGACATAAAAAAGGTCTGTAACGTTAATCATTACCCGATGCCACCATCTACTGGCTAACGTTAAACGTAGACAAATACATAGTTACATACATAAATACATCTGTCGGTTTATAGGCAGGTTACAGGTTTATTGTTGACCACGTAACGTTAATGTTACAGGTTTATCAGGTTACCATGACACTGGCTTTGAGTGAGAGGATAGAGGAATATGTTTATTAATAGTAGACTTAAAAGATGTCATTAGAGACCCAGTGTAATTAAACAATACGGTTGATACAAAGAGGTATTTGACGTATTTCAGATTCTGAATTGTTTTGCTTATAAGTTGTTTGCATTTAGCTAAATTGTGATGTTTTTCCTCATATTGCATTGCAATAGCCTGTTTAAAGTGATCATATAACAAACAACTAATCAGTACTGATACTGTATGCTAATAGATATAGGAGTGATAATAACACAGTAAATGCTTTGAATTTCTTAGATATAGCTGTGCAGTATTCTTAACAGACTGGATAGCAGCAGACAATAGAAGGCTTATTACAACCAGAAGAGACATGAGACTTTTATTTTTTAGAGACTTGAGACTTGACTTGGACTCGTGACCAATACTTGACTCGTGACCAAAGACTTGAGACTTGACTTGGACTCGTGACCAAAGACTTGACTTGGACTTGCAAAAAAAGACTTGTGAACATCTCTGCCTTTACCTCACTGAGCTGAGGTTGTCAGAGCCTCCAACCCAGTCTCACAAAAAAACGTGTAATAACTACGTTGGTCCATAACTTGGGACGTAGTATTTCTACAAAAACGCCTCTGAAATTGTAAGATCCCTACGTTTTTTTTCACCATTCATTCCAATGGCTGGCGTATGTCAAGTGATCTTCACATTTCTCCCTGCAGAAAAAAAAAACATGGCCAAACTTCGTTTTATTGTCGGTGGAAAATGCCTATTTTAAGGTTAGTTTGGCCATTAAAATGCGTTTTGATGTCATTTGATGCGAGAAATATGAGTTGTTATTTCAGATTATGTGTGCAGTGGATGTACATGATCTTTAGTTTGCTAGTTATTACGAAGATTACTTCAGGAAATTGTGTCAATACAACGTTTTCATTGTTACCAAGGTGGTTGCTAGGGACGCTGCTATCGATATTATTTATGTTATGTTGTGTAACTGTTCAATGGTGTTATCTTTATTGCTACCCCTTTCCCCGTCAATTTATAGTGTTGGTCCACAGCGCAAACGTGTTAGTTTAACAAAATCCGCATCTAAAATGGTGGCATAGATACGTTATTTTCCCCTGTGCAATTCTCCAACCCAGTCTCACATCTCACATCACATCGTCATAAACAAATACCGGAAACAGACCGAAACAATTTTTTTAAATTAAAATAATACTTTATTCCGAGTGTGCTTGCTTTTCTCTTTCAAAGTCATCACATAACGGCATTGTAATATATGGTTTGGCTGCATTAAATATTACATATCTGCCGTAGTTCTCTATTTATAGAGCCCTGATGAGAAGACTTCTAGACAAACATGAGGAACTGCCGCCAACACTGAAAACGTGACGTGGATCATAAATATATCAGCAATTAAACAACATCTTACATTTCTTTTCACACAATACGTCTCCTTGCAGTATCAACACTAATTCGGCTGACTTTTATATTTGATCCAATTGGTAGATAGGCTATATTTACACCATAAAGGTGCACAGCTGATATAAAGGGACACCTAGTGGTTAAAGCATGTTATTGAATTTCATTATTAGATATTAATAGGATCCCTATAAAGCAGGGGTCTCCAACACGTCGGGCAGCTTTTCAGTAGCTCGCTGCTCGATTATCGATTATAGCGTAGTAACGTTACTTCTTGATTTTTCGGCCGGGGCCGGACAATAAAGTGTTTTTATTTTAGAATTATTTCCGTCACACAAATATAAAATTGGTCCGTGATGCAGAGATCAAGGAGCAGACGTGACAGCGACACAGCGACACCACACATGGAGCAGTCTGCTTTATCCAGCAGCACCAGTCAGAACCAACGGCAGAATGACCCGCTCTGAATCAGTCCGCGTCGCTGCGGCTCAGAGACACAGGGAGGGATTTGTGTTTTTAAAAAACACTCGTTATCGTAATGTCAGGTTTTTGGTGGATTCAATCAAGTCTTGGATTGCAGAGTATGAATGTCCTCTTGCTATTTTCAGTTGATAAATACGTGTGTAAAGTTTGTGAAGGCGGGAGGAAAGCTCCGTTCCTCCAAGCCCCGCCCCCTCCTGAAAAATAACTACTAATAAGAGTGACAGGCTGACAGTGACCTGATAGAAACTTTAATATTCACTTAATCACTGATTGAGATGATGAAGCTAACTTAATCTCATACATTCATGGGATTCATGTAACAGTAAGACAGAGAATGTAAGTGTGCACCCACATGCACTATTTTTGTTTTTATAATGCTGTTGTAAATACTCCAGTTGTCTGCTGTGTTCAGACTTAAGTCCTGTGTGTGATGCCTCATTCAGGACATTCAGTGTCCTTTTTTAACAGAAGACCGTTGCTTGAAGCTGCAGCTAGACTGCAAAAGTATTAGTTTTTTGTTTTTGAGGATGGAAAAATGTCACACACAGATATAGGGAGGCTAGACCTATACAATTGATTAATTATGGTTTATAATTTAATGTCAAGACGAAGAAGAAGAAAATATGGCTGCACTGTTCAGTGTCAATCCTGTGGAGATGGAGATGGAGATTATATATCTTCAAAATAATGTTCAGCTGAAGTCTCAGCAAAACTCACAACATTTCTGCAGCCTTGTAGACCCAGAAAACTATAAGAACATTCACCAAGCAGCACTGAACATGTCTGCTTTATTTGGCTCTACATGCCTTTGTGAAGCAGCTTTTTCTGGCATGAATGTCATGAAATCTAAATACAGAACAAGACCGACTGATGGACATGTAAATGACTCTATTAGTGAACCTAAGTGGGTCCACTCCAGCACACACCTCTATGGTGGACTCCATGCAGCGCCAGTCATCTCACTCACTGTAAAAAAGAGTGAATGCACTTATTTTACACGTGCCATAAGATGCTTGCAAGGTGGTGATTAAGGCGATGTATTTACTATGTGTGCCATAATAAGAAGTGAAAACATTGTATTTTTCTCTTGGACATTTATGTGAATCTTCAGTGATGTACTTACTATGTTGTCCATATTAATATGTGAGAAATTGTCATTTTCTTGGACATTGATGTGAAGTTAAGATTTTAGATAAGCTTTAGGTATTGCAATTTCACACAAAAGTAGCTTAATTCAACCGATGAGTGCAAGTAGCTCTTGGCCACTTTCATTTGTTCAAAGCAACTCTCAGGTGGAGAAAGGTTGGAGACCCCTGCTATAAAGTATATTCATTACTCGTTATTCTCTACTAATAGTTAATTAAAGACTGTATATAATGACTATTTTGCACATCCCTTTCAAGATTTCAAGATTTTCTAAGGTTTATTGACATATCATATACACAACTACGGTGTAGTTATGCAATGAATGAAAAACTTGGGTCGCAGGTTCCTCAACAGTGCATTACAAGACATCTATCAATATGTGTGTATACCTCCAGCAATGTTAACTATGTTGAAGCACTTATTTTAACTGATATTATACATATGTATTATACTCTTATAAGATGTATGTAGATAGTATAAGAAATGTGTAGAACATGACAGTTTAATGGTGGACGTATACACACATATTGATAGATGTCTTGTAATGCACTGTTGAGCAACCTGCGACCCAAGTTTTTCATCTCCGGCCTTGTCAGGTATTGAACAATCAATAAATAAAGAACACAGAATTATTAAATATAAAACACAGAATTTGTGTGATTATACTAAATGATTTACAAATAAACACCACTGCATATTTACAACCGTTACACATGCTGATGTAACGCAAATGTTTCCAACTTGCGATCAATAAAGTATATCTTATCTTAAGCTGTTCGATGGCTACTGCCATATTTGCAAAATGTGCCTCTGAACCTTGACAAGTGCATGTTTCAGGCTTATCAATTCACAACAGGAGGGGTCACAGACATAAGACCAGCTGTTAAATAAAGCTCTTCTGACCTTAGCTGTCATGTGGGTAATGCTGCCCATTATGGGCACAAGCAATTTTCACCCATTTATTAATTATATGTTTGAAATTTGAGTGTTTCCTATCCCCTAAACCTCCAGGGATGTACACAGTTTAATACTGGCAACTTCTTATTATGGAAAATACGAAAACGTCTTTTAAAACTACATTTCCCAGTAGAGACGTGCCATAGATAGAGAACATGTTGCGAAACACAATAGCCAGCATGTGTAGTTCTGAGGACGGGGTGGGGGGACGGGGTGGACCCGTTCAAATCCAGTTTTGGACAGTCTGCCGTGGTCATTCACCCGAATTTGCTCCTGTGGGTATTGTCCACAGTAGATGACCATTACATGTATGTATGATCTGTATGTGTAAAGCGCTTTGAGAGTCATTGATAAAGCGCTATAATAAATATAAGGATTATTATTATTATTATTTCAAAGTGTTTTTCGACGCTCGGCGTAACCCTCGTAGCACACTCAAACATCCAATCACAGAGCTTGAGGACTATCACGGGGTTTGTCAAGCGAAGCGGAGAGAATACTTACTTCAGGGTGTAATATTCTCTAAAGCAAATGAGCTGCTCTGACCCTCGGTCCTCACGGACTCCAACTTGTGTTTATTAATTAAACAAATAAATAAACACAAGGATAATTATGTGTTATTGTTGAGTAAATGGTAGGGGTGTAACGGTTCACAGAAGTCACGGTTCGGTTCGTACCTCAGTTTGGGGGTCACGGTTCGGTACGGGTTCGGTACAACAAGAAAAAGCAAAAAAAAGTCCCAAATGCATAATTCCAGGTTTGTTTCTATTTATTTTTGAACAGTAGTGCAAGTTTCAGTTTAAAAATAAGGAACTCTGACATTTTGAATAATTAACTGTATTAAACAGTTAAAAATAAACCACAAACAGTACAACACACACTCAGATGGCCATATAGAGAGGCGAAGTCCCTCCCTTTCCGGGAGCCTCCATGGGACCCCGGAAGCGTAAAATTATACATTGAAGTCAATGGAGAGAGAAAGGTTATCTTTTGATCCCGTTTGAATTGTGCCACGAATGACACATATGATGTTTGTCAATTTTAAAGAATATTTTGCAAGTCAAAAAAAAAAAAATGTGTCGTAAAACTGTGAAGTTACACATTTTTTTGTGTGAAACCGCTGAGTGAACTACAGGTCTCTGGTCTCGCACAATACGCGTCACCATCACAAAGACGGCCGTCACGTTAGCAATTCACCTGTTTCTTTCAGAATGAGAATAAAAGTATAAAACGAGGTGAACATCACTACAAGTCTGGACACGTTGAGAGCTGTACATACACGAAAGGGGAGTTAGTCGGTTCTGTAAGAGCAGCGGGACCGGCTTTACAAGATGTCGGTGAGTAATATGAGTGCAATGTGTAACGTTAATGTCAGCTAGCTAACATTAGCTAACAAGGTACACTAACGTGTTTTGTTTTAGTAACTAGTTTTCTCCTTAAGAACTTCGTGGTCTCTGTGTATGCTGTGGATAACATTAGTGTTCACAAGAACAAGGTACACTCCCGTGTTTTGTTTTAGTTGCTCTTCAGATTGAAGCGGCCAGTTTTATATCGACTATACAGTATAGTCTACTCTATACTGTAAGTGTGATCTCCTTTTACATCTCGTTGTGTCATTTGAGTTTATTTGCTGTGTGTAGATTCAAGGATGTTGGTGACATGAACATGACCATTGCGGAGGCAGTCCAGTTACCATCCTTCTGTCTCCGTGAGGAGGGTGGGTCATATATCACCCATACTGGCACCAGTCCAAGGGCAGCTGCACATCACAGACCGGAGTCTCTGCTACTTTGTTGTGTGGACCACGAAGGAGGCGATCATCATCCTCATCCCCAAAGACCCTGCATGGCATGGAAATCTCTTCCTCCTGGAAAAATTCTACACCCAGCATATGCTCCCTGTGTTGGCCAGTAGAGAGGAGGACATTTAAATAAACATACTCTTAACACCCTCAGACTCTGCGTTGTGTTCCGTATGTGTGATGGGGTGTTATGCAGAGGGGAGGAAAACAGGACACAGCAGATTGGGATTGTGGTGGAGACGCTGAGCAGTTATTTAATTGTTGCATGTAATTATTATTATACTGTGTGCTTCTTAGTTATTCCATCTTTTGCTGTAACATGGATCTGTATGTAACTCTATATTTACTTGTTATCTACCACACTTCCTTCTACATCATACACCATCACGCGGTCCAAAGCTATTCTTGTAACATCTTGTGCCTTGTGCCATTTAGAGAGCCAGCTTGTCTCGCCCAGAGATTATTGTATTTTGCGACCATAGTCAAGTTTATTTAGTTTGTAAATTGCTTTGCTATGTTTTGCCTCTTAGGAGTGATGTTTTGTTTGAACTTTATACTTTTACAAAGTAAAGACTATTTTTGAACAAACTTTCTTTTGAGTCGTGCGTTTGAGTCCAAGTGTCTGTAAGGTCCCTAACAATTCTGCAACAATTGCAGCGAGAGATGGCAGCCGCTGGTTATGACCGTAGCGTAGGTTGTGATCTTGATTTACTTTTATTTATTTTTTACATAAGTGCAAATTGGTTGCATAATTTACTCAATTAATTTATTGATATATTTATTTTTAATTAAAAAAATATTGTATTTTATAAAACAGAATAGGTGATGCATATTTTAAAGACATCCCGATAAATGTTAAGGTCTTTTGAAGAGAATATTCCTGTCTTTATGTGAACTGAGCTAAACAAAGTGTTATAAGTCAAATGTAATTTGTTTACAGTAAACAAAACACAGTATTGTATTGATGTACATTCAAGTGTTTGCTTTGTAATAAAAGAAAATATTTTAAGCTATAATAAAAAATATTGCCTGCAACAAAATGAAGTATTTGTTTTCACAAACTTAAAAACTCTACTTAGATCTAATATAAATATGAGGTTAGTCCAAAAGGAAAAATTAAGTTATAACAAAGTAACAAATGTTGTGTGGTCTTCAGAATGAATCATCTTATTACTTTGTGTGAATGTAAATATATATCTTAGACAGAAGCAATATTTTTCACTTAACTCAACTTAATTTTTTTAGGTTGAAAAATCAAGTTGGAATAAACAAAAAAAATGTGCTGTAACAAATTAGCTCAACTTATTATAGCTTACATTTTTTTTAAGTTAGTCCAAAGTATCGATTTTTTCAGTGTAGAGCCTGTGTCTACCAGTGCAGTGCAGGGCACCCCTTCCACAGCAACAGGGACTTAACAGAAATCCCCACCACCAGCACGGCCCACCGCGACGACAGGCTCCAAGCATGTGCTGTCATCTTCTTCAGGAAGGCGTAGAGCCTGGCTCCCCCGGCTGTGCTGTCAGGCTCCTTCCCCGGATGTCTGTGTTGGTGGCAATAAAGCTGTGGTTTGGTTGGGGGGTTTTTGGTCTTGGCTCCGCATCTTCCCCTTTATACGGGCCCCACGTCATTTCCCTGGGTCCGGTGTGCCTTGGGGCAGTCTCTGGCCAAATGTCCTGGCTGACCACTCCCCCAGCAGACCCTGGTACCTGGCCTGCGTGTTGGCTGCAGAGACACAGCCCTTATCAGTTCAATAATTTCAGCAACCCATGCAGGTTTCTCCTCCTCACAGCCGGTGGTACCGGCCCTCCGTTGCTCCTAGCAGCTTACTCCACACATTCTCTCTCTCCACAGCCATCTCCATGGCCGCCTGCAAGGATGCTGTGGATGCTGCAGCTGTACCTCGACCCTCAAGTCCGCAGGGAGGAGAGCCCTGATGAATTGATCCCGTGCCAGCTCACTCTGCACTCCGGGTGGCATGTGTGCATACGCCCGCCGCCTCAGACTCTCCACGTCGTTAGCTCTCCAGACTTCCTACAGCGGTTACTTAATTCATTCCGGAGCAGCTCTGGCGGGAAACACTGGCAAAACCGCCTCTTCAAAGCCCCCGCTAACACTTCATAGCTGTGTCGGTCCTCAGGGCTAATTAGTAGCAGGCATGAAAGAGCCTCGTCGCACAAAGCTAACTGTAGCGCTTTAGTCTCTATCGACCAACCCCCGGCATGTGCTAGCAGTTCAAATTGGGCATGGAAAGCCTCCCAGTCTGCCTTACCCGAGTATTTGGGTGTCAATGGCGCGAAACACCGCTGAGGACGACGACATCCCCGCGTCTCTAGCCATCCTCACCGCCGACTCTCTCAGGCGTTCTCTTGCCTCCCATGCAATCTTGAACTCCCTACTCGTGTCCTTCGACCACCCGCATGCTCCATCCTCCTCCCCGTCACTATTTTCCTGCTTCACTCCCATCTTGCCAAACTCATCCATCTCCGCTAGCTCACCGGCTAGCTCCGTGACGCAGTTACGAGCTCCCGTCAGGTTAGACGGCCTTCGTTCGAAAAAGTCACTTCTGACACACCAATGTAACGTTCTACAAAGGGAGTCAGAAACAGGCTTCACACTAGAGGGTCGACCGATTATCGGGGCCGATATTCCGCATTTGACCGATTATCGGTATCGGCCTTTTTTTTCTTCAAATTGCCGATAAAACTTTGGCTCTGATGCGGCCGTTTCTCTGGCTGCAGTCACCACTCTGTACACGAGCAATGAACTGAAGATTTTCCGGGCGGGAGCCAGCCAGAGAGGCGGGACCTTCTCAGATTACAGGCAGGAGCGAAATAACGCAGACACAGACTGAAGCAAGCAGCAGCGCTGAGCGGCAGAGCCATACATGTTACACCGAAGTTCAATCCCCTATGTTGAAGTTGCAAAAACACCACGATCTTATGATCCAATTGTATCAGTGTCCCAGTTACACAGGGACGCGGGAAGTCAGTCAGAGTTGGGGGTGCGTGCAGCTTCTCACAGCGGAGTAACTGTGGTGCGGAGGGGAGGAGGTGGGTGGCTGCGAGTGGAGCCTCGCAGTTTTTCAGGTTGATATGTGAAGCTCATTAGCTAGCCAACATGTATCTTGCAAATGTTTAGCAAAATATTAGAAGTGAGGCTACCAGACTAACGTTAGGTCTACTGTCTGTAATAGCCTCACTTTTAATAGTTTGCAAAACATTAGCTAGCACTAGTGTTTTGCAGTTGCTAGCAGCATATTGGGATTTTATGCTAGATAGACAGGCATTGTTTTTGATATAATAAATTAAGCATTATTGTTAGTTAAGCATGTCAGCCTGCAGCCCCACTTCTTCAGGGTTCCCACAGTACCTGGAAAACATGGAATGAATTTTTTCATTTTCCAGGTATGGAGAAGTCATGGAAACTGAGCAAAAGTGAACACTTACATGGAAATAGAAACAGTTGTCCTGGAAATTGTTATTGGATGAGGTGTAAAATAGTAATAAAATGAAACTATTGAGCACAGAATTAAGATGAGTTTATAAAAACACTTTACATGTGAACAGCTTTTACTGTAGATAGAAATGGATGATCCCATATTGTAGTGCAGGCATCCTCAAAGTACGGACTCCGGTCCGGATCCGGACCGAACCACAACTGTCTCTGGACTCTGAGCAAATTATACTTTTCATATGTATTATCTGTGTTATCTGCGAGACATCGCCACAACGCAACGAGTCAAAATGATCCGCTATGTCCATAGACTGCAAACAGCGCTCATCGGACATTTATGAGAGAAAGTCTCTAATGTCCGAGTGCAAGTGAATGCAGCACAAGATGCACGTCATGTAACCCCTCCCCCGGTCCTGGCGCGAGCGTGGACATATGATTGGCGGCGATTTCATTTGAACGGGACGGCGCAAAACGAGAAGCATTCGGACCCAAGCACTGAAGGAATGAGGTATTTGCGGTCCACACTGACAGAGAAGAGACTGTCAGTGTGGCTGTACTCAGCATTGAATCAAAACGCACTAAAGCTGTTGATCTTAATACGTTTGTGAGACGTTTTGCTGAACAAGATGGTAATCGCCGCATTCAGCTGCAATACACGTCAACTTGATGCTCTGCTCACGGATGAGCATACAAAACTATTAAGATGATGACCTTACGTGTGTAAATATATTTTTTTCTTTGAGGGGGTCTGCCCCCAAAAAACAGTTTTAAGTCCTGAGAAAGTCAAATAAGACGGTGTGTAAAACTACACTGCCCAGCCAAGAAAAGTAACCACTTTGATTTAACTAGGCCAGTAGGTAAGGACATTCAACTGGATAATAACTGAAGTATAAAGAAGGCATGACTGAAGTGATGGAGACCATGTTGAAGGCAAACAAAAAGAGGAAATAACAGGTAAAATCAAGCAAACCCCCCTCTCAGATTCCACAGCAACCAGAAGAACATAAACACTGGCTGGTGATTTGATTCATCAGCTTTGTGATGGAATAAAAAATGCACAGTGCATTTCCTTAGCTGTGGATGAGTCCACTGACACCGCTGACAATGCTCAGTTGCTGGTGTTTGTGAGTTGTTATGATGAGGCAAAGAGGGAGTTTGTTGAAGATGTGTTGGGCCTGACGAACATCAGTGGACACACAAGGGGGCAAGACATTTATAAAGCAATAATGGGAATGCTGAATGAAAAAGAGTGCAGCTGCCTTTATTCATAACTGTGCAGCTCTTACACTGCGACTCTGAGAGAGCAAGCACAGACACAATAACAATGAAAACTGCTGCATACAGATTATTTTTGTTTTTGCAACCTCGTGTTAAGAATCTTGTTGCAATTGTTTAAAAGTTTGAATGACCGTAATAAACGGACCTTTGTCTTATTGAAACATTTATTTTGGACCTTTAAGATTTGTATTTGAGTACCCCTGTTGTAGAGCATGCTCTTGGCATCCTATATGGTATATTGGATGTTGGAATTTGATGCAAGCAACTTGGTGATATGGACTTTAAAAGTATAGTTTCGGATTGGTGGACTTCAGGAATAATAACGTTACTCGCGATCTCAATAGAAGGGTCAAATACATGCATTTCCCAGCCAACACGGGAGCCTTGACATCTACAGTGAAACTTCTTATGCAAGTTTATTCTCAAATGTAAGTAGCTGTGTTTAACTGTGGTAAACTTGGGTTTATCAACGTTAGTTAGTAAGCAGTGCAATCTTGCTAACTAGCTAGCAACTTGAGTTTGAGTTTGTTTTGAATTTGGATTTGTTAATGATGGTTAGCAAGCACATGGAGTGCAATCTTGCTAGCCAACATTCAGTTTGCTAACTAACTAGCTAGTGTTGGCTAGCTTGCATTGCTAGCTAACGACCAATACATTTTCACATTAGGCTGTGACATTACTTCTATACTAGTTGACATGAATAGTCTAGTCTTGATACATTTTGTAACATTCATTCTTATATCTACTTTTAGCTATTTTGTGATTTTTCGTTTTTTTCTTAAAAAAGATTATACTAGTAAATAGGAACATTTGGGGTGAGACATTTTTGAAAAATCATTGATCATGCCTAGACTGATTCTATACATCTATACTGTTAAGCTAAGCTTACTAGTGGGGTTGCTGTACTGAGGAACCACAGGGGAACCAGCCTTATGTTTTCCCTTTTAGGTTCATTAGTAAGACTCATAATCTCAAATGTGTGATGCATTACGGGAGTGAGTGACAATGACACGCGGCAGATTCAAGTCACATTGGAAAGATGACTCTCAATACAAGGACTGGATGGGAGAGGTACCAGGAGGAGATGTCCACAAGGCTTATTGCAAGTTTGCCGCAAGTCATATGACATCAGCAATATGGGGGTCGCTTCCCTCAAGAGCCATTCAAAAGGACAAACCCACACCAAGTTAGCTGGACAGCTAAATAATGAAAGAAGAATGACAGATTTTGACTACAAAACAGGAGAGGGAAGAAGCGGCCCAACAAGCCAGGATATCGAAAGTGACAGTCAGGTGCCCAGTACCAGCAGTGAACAGCCTACGAAAAAAGGCTCTGGAGCTCAGGGGAAAACATTTTTTTCAAGCCAAGCTGTATTTGAAGCAGAGATTCGCTGGGTCATGAATATGGTCAGGTCACACTTCACAAGCTTCAGGGGCCTATAGATCATCACTTAATATGGTACCTGGAAAATCAGGAGGTAGCATGGAAAAAAATGTCAAGGCAAGCGTGGGAACCCTGTTCTTGTCTCTCCAACTCATTGCAGATGGCTGCACTAAAGAAAAGATCACAGAGAGGAAACCAGTTGTAAGATGTTTAAAAGTTCATTAAACATAATATATGCTTAAATGCATTTCAAAGAAGTTGTGTTGGAGTTTGTGTTATTCTACATTTTGACACCAAGATTTTCTGATTTTACTGCACATGTATATCGGTTCCAAATATCGGTTATCGGTCTCCTTGATTACTAATAATCGGTATCGGTATCTTCTGTCTACTTTTCACTGAAAATTTCCCTTCAGGGTCCGGGCTGATCATGGAGTGGAGGATGTTGATGTGGCTCGTCTCATGTTGTCTGTCCGGGGAACAGGAAGGAGTAGCTTCATCGCAGGCAAAAGCGTTCACAATCAGAGGTAATTACGAACTCACTTTTGAAATATTACAACAAAAAAAAAGAAAATACACAATCTTTAATTACATCATTAACACTAAAGTAACAGCAGCGTGGGGTCACGTGAACGAGACCAGGATGGCTGCTTAGCTGGGAGGCTCCCGACAACCACACATAATTTAATACAAAATACTTACCTACACGGCAAAATATTTTAACACAATATCAGCTTTGATATGTCAAACCCTCCTGCGACCAAGGCTTGCGATATTTTCACTCGAGGACGAAGTCGGTCGATTAAAACAGCCCCGCCAAGTCCACGGAGCGACTCAGAAGATAGCAACATGGCTAACATAGCGGACGTTTTGAGCGAGTTGAAATCACTGCGGGCGGACTTCGGAACAAAGTTGGACAACATTGACACACGTCTGACTGTCGTGGCAACCTCAATGGGGGCATTGGAGAGTAAAGTAACAGAATTAAAACGGATGTTTCTTCCAATTCAACCCGTATTAACGAGGCCGAAGGCCGCATACACCACGCAGAGAAGACGCTTGAAAAAACGGAGGCCACACTTGACTCCGTTAACAAACGTATCGCTTACCTTGAGTCAAAGACAGACGATCTGGAGAACCGGGGCAGAAGAAAGAATCTGCGGCTGTTTGGTATACGAGAAGGAGCCGAGGGCCAACAAACACTCCTCAACTTCGACGGGGGCAAGATATCATTCGTGCAGGATTTATCTGCAGAAACGGTCCAGATCCGACGGGGATTTAATACCATTACAAAGTTGTTTGTTGACATCAACGCCTTCCGTGGATTCCAACACAACCCCTGCAAGCTCAGAGTGCTACACAACGGCAAGATTAATCTCTTCACAACGCTACAAGAAGCCGAAAAGTTCTACAAAAGCATCAAACAATAGCCTCTGGTGTGTGTTGTGTGGGAATCACACGGCCACAATGAGCTTGGGATTGCATCGGAGATATCAGGCATTGTGAGTTAAGTTACAGTTGCAAACATTTACATTGTCTTTAAACGCGTGTGTATATGGAGGTTTCTTTTATTCCTCTCTCTCTCCTTCTTAAGAGAAAGAAATATAATTCTGTTCGAGAGTAGACCTATATAATAAGGATGGCATTGTGTTTATATGTCTTTTGTATGTTTCATTAGACCAGCAGATATGTTTTTAATATGTTTAGATGGTATTGTGTTATGATGGTATTGTGTTATGTCCTGAAGGGATATATTACTTGACAAGGTTTTGGTTGTTGGGCACCGATTTGTTGTTTTGTTTTGTGAGCTTGGGTCGAGTTACACTGACTGGTTGCTCCTCGCATATTGTGGATCAAAGTCCCTCAATGTTTCTACACAAGGGGTGGGGTATTGTGGAAATTGATGTGAGATATTGTACCAAAGAACTGTGATACATGTAAAAGGGCAGAAAGTCTTGTTGCAATTTCCAGACATTAAAAGAGGTCTGTTGAGTTCCCTGGTAATTATCAAATGGTAGCAGTTAAGTGAATACTGTTCAAGCAATACCTGTGTTTGTGGTTTATAGTGATTTCTCTGTTTTTATCCTTTCATAAATGTGAGGACTAAAATGGCGAGAGACAAAGGGCTGTAAAAATAAGTTTTATTGCAGTGGGGGAGGTCGAGGTATGCAGCACAGGGTGAGTGGGCCAGGGGAGAGGAAATTCTGTTTTTGAGATCTCTGGCAGGCCAGGTTTTAAGGAAATCTATGTATCTTGAATAAGTATATGTGTGAGTTTATACATTCCTGTGTGTTAATAGTTGAAGGAACAAAAGGTACATTTTTCCTCTCCAATATAGAGAGGTTTTTTTTATAGATTTCCGAAACAATGTTCCCTTTTTTGTTAGAAATAGATGAGCACAATAGTTTTTTCTTTGACTGTTTACCTGTTTATCAAAAGAGTGTTTTAAGCTATTTGTGAAGAAGGAAGATGCAGAATTAAGGGTGATTTCTGTTTGAAGTGTAAAGATTATCCCTGATAATGTTTTCTGGGTTAAACCATCGATAGGTTTTACAAATGGGAGGGACATTTTCCTTGAGTTTTAATGAGGTGCCTTCCCAACACCTGTGGCTTTCAAAGCTGCCAGGCGCTGATTTCACTGTGAGATAGCGTTTTGGTATCTCCCCAATGAAACGCCACCCCTTCTTTTGTATTAGGGAAATGTTTTTCTGGTGGTTGGCCCTCTCTTCATGCTCTGACAAGACGAATAGGATGTCCGCAGTGCGTGAATAAGGGCGGGAGTACTCCACACATTGCTTATATGACTCTTTGAATTGTATAAGTAATGTATTATATTATATCGTATTGCATTATTACTACTTTGTTTAATTAAAACGGATTATTGTTTAACTGGTATCCTGGTGTCTTCTAATTCCTTCCCTGTTATGATTTCAAGCAGGACTCGTCAAAACAACACGCGGTGAGGAGTTGGGTTGTAAAAACCCCTACCTCGCAACAGTATGCATTTCAGTTGGGGAAATGCTAGGGTTGAGGGTGTGCATGTTCTGGGGTGTGTTCGTGTGTGCGTGTGTATGTGTTTTGTTTGGGGGGAGGATGGGGGTCACTTGCACCATATTAATCATTTTGTAAAAATATTTACAGTTTCGTTGCTTTATAATGCTGAGATAAATGTCTATGGAGAGAACAAGTCAGAGCAGTAGTTTGGATATTAAAGTTACAAGCTGGAAAGTCCGGGGAATGAGAAAATTGGCTAAATTGAAGCAAGTTTTAGACAGGGTAAAATATCTTAAATCTAAAATAGTCTTTCTACAGGAGACACATTTACTCGCTGCAGATGTTCACTATTTGAGCAAAAGGTGGCCAGGCAAAGTATTTTATTCTTCCCATAGTACTTATGCATGAGGTGTGGCTCCTTGTACACAAATCGATACCATTTCATCTTATAAAAACTATCCAAGACCCACATGGAAGGTAAATTATTGTCCAAGGCAATATTTTGTCACAAAAAACTAATTTTATAATATAATAATATAATATAATATTTTGGCCCGAATGAGGATAACCCTTCATTTTTTGAAAGATTGTTTCTAACTCTGTCTGCTTTGGAGGGACTTTATATTATAGGAGGAGACTTTAATTGTGCTCTTGATCCACTCCTTGATAGATCTACACAGGTTGATATGACTCATGTGCAAACAAGGAAAACACTGCTTAGATATATGAAGGATATAAGGTTAAGTGAAGTTTGGAGGAACTTGAACCCGGATAAGAGGGCATTTTCTTGCTATTCAAGTTCATATAAAACTCATTCACGCATTGATTATTTTTTGATTTCTGTTGAACTTCTTTCCAAGGTCAAAAGTTGTGGTTACAGTAGTATTGTAATAAGTGACCACGCAACAGTGTTTCAATTTAGGCAGGTTTGAACGTCACGCAAGATGGAGGTTACAAGTTTATCTACTTCAAGACCCAGACTTTGTTACATTTGTGGAAAGTTGCATTGACAATTATTTTTGAACTAAATACAGATGAAACTTCAGCCAGCATTAGATGGGAAGCATTTAAAGCTTATATAAGAGGAGAAATTATCAGTTTTACAAATTCTAAAACTAAGCAGCATAATCAAGAATTACAAACATTAGAAAACAAAATTAAGAAAGCAGAGACTGAAATGTACTGTCACAATGATCCTGAAAGAATACGTGATATATCCGTCATGAGAGCTAGTTACGATAAGTTAACAAGTGACAGAGTAGCTAAAAGCCTAATGTGGACTAAACAAACGTACTACGATCAAGGGGAAAAAGCGGGTAAACTACTGGCCTGGAGAGTAAAGAAAATGCAAGCAGAAAGAATAATCAATGATATAAAATCAGTATCTGGCAACTTAAAGGTGGGGTAGGTAAGTTTCAGAAACCGGCTCGAGTGCACTAACATTTGAAAGTACACAGCCGAAAAGAATCCACCCCTTTCTTCAGACTTCCTTACAGAGCACCTCCTCCAACACACATGAACGCGCACATGACGTCAGCAGACTGGTGAAAGTGGCCGCCTGTTGCTGGCGAGTCATTGAAGTACTGCTGCAATGCACGCCCAATGGCGGCATGCCAGAGTCCTGCATCGGTACCCGCAAAAAAGGTGATTCGCGGGTGGTATTTTTTCAAACGCTTTTTTCCGGGTTCGGTTCTGGGTAAAACAAAGATGATGCGGGTCGGGTCGCGGGTATTGCATAATAAATATATTTAAATAATAATAAATTAGTTTAATGTTTAAAATCCTCAGACCTCTCCCCCGCGGGACCGCGCATAATCATAACCTCTGCAGCGCATCAATCTGCTGCTGTGCGCGCCACATTGGAAATGGCTGAGGTGAAGCTCTCTAGCGGAGAATACAGCATTTTCAATAACACTTCCTCAAGAGCGAAATCCAACGTCTGGGAGGCTTTTGGTGTCATACTAGATGGAGAAAATAACCAACATCCCACGCTTTTTGAGACAAATATGCAACTGCGTGTGTTAATAATTGCACGTTTTCACTGCTCATAGGATATGCGGGTTCGGGTCGGGTTGCGGATCTTGTGCCGACGGATCGGGTCGGGTTGCGGAACTAATTGGCAATATGTGCAGGTAGCGGGGCGGGTTCGGTATTGCACGTCGCGGGTGCGTGGCGGGAGCGGGTCTTGAAAATCAGACCCGTGCAGGACTCTGCGGCACACCCAATGAGGGCACGAGATACATTTGTGCGTGAACGAGATGAAAGGCTGACAGACAGGGCGGCAATTGGATGTACTTTTTACAGTATTACGGCTTCCACAGATGATATTTTTTTATGGATTTTTTGTCAAAGCACTTAAGATATTCATTGCTATCGGGATGTTAAGAGCATTCCATGGAATATAACAAAAAGTGTATCTCGAGCCGGTTTCTGAAACTTACCTACCCCACCTTTAACTGTAGACCCAAAAGAGATAAATAATCATTTTAGAGACTTTTATAAATCGGTATACAAATCAGAATACACAGAAAACAGGGAAGCTCAGAGCAATTTCCTTGACAGGCTACAGTTTCATACTCTGTTAGATGATGAAAAGGCAAAACTAGATAGTCAATTGACAATAGCCGACCTTTGTGAAGCTATAGGGAATATCAACAGCGGTAAAGCACCCGGACCAGACGGATTTCCCATAGAGTTTTATAAAACATTTAAAAACAACTTGTAAAGCCGCTTCTCGATATGTATGAAGAATCTTTTGTCAAAGGAACGCACCCAGATTAATTGAGATTAGCTATGATAACTTTAATATTAAAACCAAACAAGCCACCAACAGAATGCTCATCTTACAGACCAATTAGCTTAATGGGATGTGATACAAAAATACTTTGTAAAGCTCTTTCTGGACGATTGGATAAATATCTCCCTCAATTAATTGTTGATGATCAACAAGGTTTTGTGCAAAGACTACAGGGATTTCACAACATCAGAAGAGTTTTAAATATACTACATGAGAAACATAACGCGAAGGACACAGCAATGCTTTCAGTGGATGCGTGTCAAGCATTTGATAGGATTGAATGGATTTATCTTTTTGAAGTACTTCCAAGATTCAGGTTTGGGGAAACCCTTCTGAAATGGATTCAACTGCTATACACAAACCCAACCGTTGAGATCCTAACTAACAACACTATCTCGGCACCCTTTAATTTAGAGAGATCTACCCGACAGGGTTGCCCTCTGTCTCCACTGCTATTTACATTAGCAATCGAACCTTTAGCTATGGCCGTTAGAGCACATACAGAATTATCAGGCATTACTCTTGGGGGGATAGAACATCGCATTTCTTTATACGCAGATGATATAATATTTTTCTTGACAAATATAAAACATAGTATTCCCAATTTAATGAGCGTAATAAAGGAATTTGGTGAATTTTCTGGATACAAAATTAATAACTCTAAATCAGTGTTGATGTTTCTGAATGCAAAGAGAGACACAGTCCCATAGTAGATACTCCATTTATGACAACAACTGGCGGTTTCAGATATTTGGGTGTTAAAATCACTCCGGAACTCAGAGACATAGTTTCAGCTAATTATGATCGATGGTAGATGGAGTGACTGAAAAACTAAGCCGCTGGTCCAACTTGCCTTTATCTATGATCGGACGAATAAATATCATAAAAATGACCATCCTACCTCAATTTTTATATTATTTTCAAACGCTTCCATTGCCACTACTAAATATGTTCTACGAAAAGCTTAACAAATTATTTAGTCAATTCATTTGGAACAGCAGAAAAGCCAGATACTGTTTTTCTCAGACGCGGAGGGATACTGACTTGTTGTGAAAAGTAACTTACAATTCTACCCGTGGTATACGCTCAGTATATCACGGCTAAGAACCAATCAGATTGCTTGATTTGACTTGTCCGTTTTATAATGAGTGATATATATTATACACACTGCTCTGCTTTCTGCCTGCAGTTTGCTTTTCATATTGGAACAAGAAAGCAGCGGAGAAGTAACGGGGCAGAAACCCTCCTTTTTACGCAGCGGTTATTAGAGATTTGTAGGGATTACTAGTCCGCATTCCAAATCTCTGCGCGTCCCTAACAAGCTGGTTATCATACAGGAAGGAATCCAGAGCATACAATTAACCGTTTAACAATAATCTATTTTAATGGTAATATAACAATGCAATACAATCAATACATTACCATACAAAGCCATATCATATCATATGCGTAATGTCAGGAGTAGGCCTGCTCCTGGCCCTTGTTCACAGGCCGCCACGACCTTCCGGTCCGAGCGGCGCGAGAAGAGAGAGCGAGAACAAAAGGCTGAATAGCCTTTCATACCAACAGAAACAGGAAGGGGTGGAGTTTAACTGGTCGTCTTTTCCGGTCATCTCAAACAAACACCTCTGACATTCACTGTCTCCTATTTCTGCAGCCTCCACACATGCACACATCCCCCCACATTCCAGAGACCACAGTGGGGTCTTGCTCCACCTCCCCCACAGAGTAATAAAACCCTGTTTACTCTAAACAGTTCTTGTTTATAGCCATTTTAGTCCTCACATTTATGAAAGGATAAAACAGAGAAATCAATATAAAACACAAACACAGGTATTGTTTGAACAGTATTCACTTAACTGCTACTATTTGATAATTACCAGAGGAACTCAAAGGACCTCTTTTAATATCTGGAAATTGCAACAAGACTTTCTGCCATTTCAAATGTAACACACTTCTTAAATATCAGATGCTGCACGGTCCAGACATAGACATCAAACGGCAAAACATATTCAGTGTGCAGTTCCTTTGGCATTAGGGCAGGGATATCTGGATACTTTCCAAGGTTTGACATAATGAATTGTGCTACTTTTAAAGCAAGCAACGATGTTTTCAAATCTGTAATCAAAGAGGTCCGCAAAAAAACTATCGGCCAATCAGATTGCTTGATTTCACTTGTCAGTTTTATAAATATATTTACATTTCTTCCGTTACGGAACAAACTTACAAAGCATAAGATGGAAACATTTAAGATTAACTTCGACCTCCGGGGAGGTCTTACTATGGAGGAGTGGATTGAGGAGTGCCTATCTCCAGAAAAAAAAGCACCTAAACGACGAGATGCAGAGCTACATGAAGAGCAGGTAGACCAACTGGAAAAGTACCACCATTCAAAAGCTTTCTGATGCGGGTCTTGAAACAAAGCAGAGAAATTATGACCGTTCGTGGCCACAGGTGCGAAAGCTCTCTCTAGAGCAGGGGTCTCCAACCTTTCTCCATCCGAGAGCTACTTTGAAAAAATGAAAGTTGCCAAGAGCTACTTGCATCGCATCGCTTACATTTATTCACAGAGCACTCATCATTTGAATTAAGCTACTTTTGTCCACGTGTGAAATCAATACCCAAAGCTTATCAAAAATCTTACCTTCACATCAAGGTCCAAGAAAACGAAAATGTCTCACATGTTATTTTGGCCCACATTGTAAATACATCGCCTTCATCACCACCGTACAAACACCTTATGGCACATGTATAAAATAAGTGCATTCACTCTTTTTCACAGTTAGTGAGATGAATGGCGCTGCATGGAGTCCACCAGGTCTGCTGGACCCACTTAGGTTCACTCTAATAGAGTCATTTCAATGTTCATCAGTCAGTCTTGTTCTGTGTTTAGATTTCATTCATGTCAGAAAAAGCTGCTTCACAAAGGTGTGTAGAGCCAAATAAAGCAGACGTGTTCAGTGCTGCTTGGTGAATGTTCTTAGAGTTGTCTGGGTCTACAAGGCTCCAGAAATGTTGTGAGTTTTGCTGAGACTTCAGCTGAGCATGATTTTGGAGATTTATAACCTCCATCTCCACAGTTTGACACTGAACAGTTCAGCCATCTTTTTCTTCTTCGTCTTGACATTAATTTATAAACCATAATAAATTAACTGTATAGGTCTAGCCTCCCTATATCTGTGTGAAGTTGTTCCATCCTCAAAAACAAAAAACTAATGCTTCTGCAGTCTAGCTGCAGCTTCTAGCAACGGTCTTCTGTTAAAGAAAGGACACTGAATGTCCTGAATGTGACATCACACACAGGACTTGAGTCTGAACACAGCAGACAACAGGAGTCTTTACAACAGCATTATAAAAACAAAAATACTGCATGTGGGTGCACACTTACATTCTCTGTCTTACTGTTACATAAATCCCATGAATGTATGAGAGTAAGTTAGCTTCATTATATCTCAGTGATTAAGTAAATAATAAAGTTTCTATCGGGTCACTATCAGCCTGCCACTCATTATTTTCAGGGAGGGGGCGGGTTTGGAGGAACGCATGAAGACGGTGATCGCGGAAGCTTTCTTCCTGCCTTCACAAACTTTACACAAGTATTTATCAACTGAAAATAGCAAGAGGACATTCATACTCTGCAATCCAAGACATGATCAAATCCACCAAAAACCTGACATGATGATAACGAGTGTTTTTCAAAAACACAAATCCCTCCCTGTGTGTCTCTGAGCCGCAGCGACACTGCCTGATTCAGAGCGGTCATTCTGCTGTTGGTTCTGGACTGGTGTTGCTGGAGAAAGAAGACTGGTCCGTGTGTGGTGTCGCTGTGCCGCTGTCACGTCTGTTCCTTGATCTCTGCGTCACCGACCAATTTTATATTCGTGTGACAGAAACAATTCTAAAATAAAAAAACTTTATTGTCCGGCCATGGCCGAAAAATCAAGAAGCAACCTTACTATGCTATAATCGAGCGGCGAGCTACTGAAAAGCTGCCCGCGAGCTACCGGTAGCTCGACGTGTTGGAGCAACACATCCTCACTCCCAGGTCGGCCTATGTTGACGTTATGTCAAGTCCCCTGCCGGCTTTTTTCAATGCAAGGGGGGGGGGCCCCTTAGCGTCCATTTTCAGCTTTCCGGGATGTCCATATGCTTCTATGGACGCTCATGGAAGCACGGCATTCGTTTGTGTCGACTGCCCTTAAAGGCAATGAGAGCGTCCATTCTCATTGGATAACGGAGAATTGTACACCCGGAAGTAAATATTCCCCTTACTGACGATTGATTTTACAGTGATATCTGCACTACTCATCGACTAAAAAACACCAGATTATGCTTGTTAATTAAACAACATTGATTGGTTTAAATTGTGTGCAATGCTTTTGTATTTTTCCCCTTCGATTCGGAGAAACAAATCTTTTTTCGGAGTAAAGGATGGCAGAAGACACTACACTACCCAGAATCCCCAGCTATCGTTTGGACTACACCATGTGCTCTGTTTGACAAACCCCGTGATAGTCCTCAAGTTCTGTGATTGGAGAGTGTGCTCCGAGGGTTACCGAGACTCGAACAGCACTTGAAATGGGATGGAACCACGGCAGACTGTTCAAAACTGGATTTGAACGGGTCCACCGCGTACATAATAGTGATATTTGATTTTGTCGGTGTTGTCCACCCCTCAGTACTGTGCAGATTAGGGTTACAAATAAAAAAAACGTACCTCCTTGGAAAGCTTTAACGAGTCTTCTGCACTGAATGAGTGGCAGAGTGTCCTGAATGTCCAGAATGTGCCAGATTTTGACAGCTGAACATATCAGACATATTTTCATCAACTTCATAGACTCCAAGCTCAGGCACCCAGCTGGCAGTTTTCCCCCGAAGCAAAAGTAGGACACTCATTTCATTTTTTATAATAATGCTCGCTATTTGTCCTAACTGTAGTTGTCCTTTAGTATATCTCAGTAAGACAAGCATACCATTTCCATATGGCGTGCCTTTAACCTGGACCTTCTCTGTGACAACTGAGTTACTCGAGTCAAGTCCAAATTCTTCAACTGCTGTCCTTATGCTTTGCTCATAGAGCTCAGGATAGAACCTGGTGGAGTCTGAAACTTGAACCTGGGGGCTAAATAAACTACCGCAAGACTGATAGGCCTGAAACAACTGATGTCTATCAGCAAGTGACTTAGTTACATTTCTGAAGTTTTTACTTGCCCTAATACACCTTTTTAAAATAAGAATGTTTCGATTGAAAGCGCATCGTCCAAGTATGTATGAGTGGGCCAAACTGTAAACTCAAGTGAGCAGAGTGAAGCAGATAGTGGTGTTTCGGCCTAAGTTTAACTCGTGGGAATAACTCTTGCCTCGATTCCACATACAGTTCGATCAGATCCTTCATATAAGCAATCTGCTACTCTGAAAGGCGAGGTGCACAGACAAATTCAACTAGCTCCCTCAGAAGATTACCAGTTCCCATACTGCATTGTCACCATCTTTAATACGGTCATGCACTAAAATAGGCAAGAATCTCAAAAGCCACCTGTTTTGGGCTGCATGGCCTCCAAGCTTTGCTCCTTTAATGGGAATATCATTTAACTTGTTGCTGCTTTCACCAGGAAATGATTTGAGTCTGGCATTAAGGACCTCATAACTGAACCACTTTTCTGTTTTGATTAAGAACTGCAAACACATTGCTCAATCATAGTCAACCACACCCTCAAACAGGTCATGTGCAAGACAGGGCGGCAGTCCAGGCTGACACACGTGAACGTGAGACAGTTTGTTGAAAACACTGTCACCTTTAATACCGTGATGCGTTTTCATTTCAGGGTTACTTTCCAGTAACTGCACAGACTCATTATAATCAGCGGGATTTCGATGAGTGAAAACCGTGAGAGGGTTAGAATGAAATTATTTTCTTGTCGCTAAACAGTATCTACACATATATTCAGCTGAGCTGACATTTTCTGTAAACCCACCAATCGTGTGAGAGCCCAGATTATCTCCCATTATGCATGCAACAGTACCTTTATAGATCTTTCCTTCAAAATATATGACCCTTTCCTCAAGCTCACACAAGTCTGACACAAGCTTACTGAAAATCGTATCCACTGTAAAATCTTTGCAATCTTTCTCTGTACAGAGTAGTTGTCGCTGGTGTGGATGGAAATTTGCCAGAGTGAAGTAGACAGCTAATACCTTGTGCTTTTGCTTGGCAGATCCAAGTGGATTAGCCACCTCAAATGCATCCTGAAATAGCATCACCTTTAAAGACTCTGGATCTGAGGAAAACATGGCATTCGATGTCATGGCCCACCCATCAGTGACATCACTGAGTACATCATCTTCAACATGAGGATTAGAACTGTGCTGAGCTGCACCTCCCTGTTTCAGAATTGCTCTGAGGGTTTCCAGTATTGGAATGTAATGATAGTGCCTCTTCTGACCTGTTTTATTGTGCCCAAGATTGACTTCAACAGGCTGAACATAGTTATAGTGCGCCTTGTAATATTGCTGCCTTCTGTGTTGCGTAGTTAAAGGACCATTTTCATACAATGCCTTGTGCATAGGGCTCTGCTCGTATGCACTCTTCCCAAGACATGTTAATGTCTCTGTTGGAACACCATACTGCTCAAGTTTACGAGCTAACACATCCATGGTATATTCCTGTTGAATATCATTTAGAGTTTTCATTTCATTTGCTATCTCTGTAATTGTGGAGGCTGGGACCAAATACTTTGCCTGCAAACCCAAGTACAACTGAGCAAGACTCTCTGTGTAGGTGTCTTTCTCTTGATCACTCCCAACATTGTCACTGTGTTCTGCATCAACAACATTAGGCTCAGGCTCTACATGTGATCCTTCACCTGGCAAAGACCGTTCTGCGAGTTCACAAATATGAACAGGGGCTATCTTGGTCACATCCCACCCTTTGTGGTATCTGGAGATATGCGCTGAAAAGGATGACTTTACATTAAACGTCTTAGAACATCCATCAAAGGGACACATTACAGTCAGACCCTCGTGAATGTGACCACTCAAATGAGACACAAGACTTTTAAGATCTGCATATTCAGTGCTGCAAAAATTGAATGAGAACTTCAACTGTAAAGACACACTACGGTTCCAAGTTTGTCTGCTCCTGTCTGAGTGTGTTCGTGCCATATGCACAGCAAGGCTATTGTATGTGGTAAGCTTCCTCCCACAGTCCTTATGGCCACATAAAAAAACACATTACTAATATTTCTGTGTGATCTGCAGTGTTTCAGGTAATCGGTCGAAGACCGACAGTTAAAGCCACAAATGTTACAAGCCAACATGTTGAGTAGACTGAATTTGCCAGGTGAAGGATAGACAGAATCAATAGGCAAACTAAACTCAAGTCAATAAAGCATGAAGATTAGACAGCTAGTTGATTTCCGGATGCGGAAACGTTTCTTGCATATGTGTGTGTGTGCAAATGATCGGATACAGTAGGTGGGCTCTAGACTGGATCACACTATAGAAATTCACAAGAGAAGCTTCCCACAGGTGCTGAGCAAAGCACGTTGACGCTTAATAACAATACTACTTGTAATCCAAATGTAACCACAACATAACACACACACCTTCAAATGTCAATGAAGCCTGTCGGATATATATATTAGTCGATATGATACTATTATAGCTGAATTTACCGCAGTGTTTGAGCGGGGAAACACTGTGCCAATGGAAGCTAACGGAAAGCTAACGGGAAGCTAACGTTAGCCCGCGACCTTTTACAGTACTACTTTTAATCCAAATGTAACCACAACATAACACACACACACCTTCAAATATCAACGAAGCCTATCGAATATATATTAGTCGATATGATACTATTATAGCTGTATTGACCTCAGTGTTAGGGGGGAAAACACTGTGCCAATGGAAGCTAACGTTAGCCCGGTTGGAAAGCTACTAATAAAACAACAACACACAAACCTGCGAAAATAAACTAACCATAAATACAAACTTTACCTATCAATTCAATGAACTGGCCAACTTTTGCACGGGGGGGATACTGCTTAAGGACTATATTCTAACTGGGGCCAGTTAGAAGAGAGTTACCTGCCAGAGCGTCCACGTAATAAAACAAATATTTAACATTAACACAAACTTTATGTTTACCACAAATATAATTTTTGATTAAGAAATGAGGTTCCATTCCCAAATTAAACACAATGAACCAACCTACCGAGCAGACTTTCAGTTTAACTTTCAGTGCGGACGGATTCCTGTAATGGCGGCCACCACAGATATTTTTTACCAGGCAAAAGCACCCACAATGCAATGTGCAACCAGTGTTGCCAGATTCTGTGAGGGACACAAGGTCAAGGGAAAAAAAGCCCAAAAGAAGTGAAGTGGGCCACATGAGCACTTTAAACCTATACAGCAACTATTAGAAAATAGAAGATCACAACGTGCCGCGACGCGTTGTGAGCATAGACTGTATATATAAATATATAAATATGGTTGTGAGCTTGGAGATCTGCTATTTTCAAATAAAATCTTGGGGGAAACTTATAATAAGCAGACCTGGCAACACTGTTTTCAATGGCAAAAGTAATGTAAAAGTCGATTACAGTACTTAAACAGTAAAATTTGACACCACATTGGCCGTCATTTTACAGATTTTTCTTAGTGCATGTTGCAGTCCCGCCTCCAGCTCCCGCGGCTATATTATGCACGAGTCAACAGCAGACTCAGAGATTCGCCAATCCTGACTCACTGTGCAAAACATAGCAGACTCGTGCGGACTCAGAGCCGTAACCGTATAGCAGCAGATCCAGAGATCCAGCAGACTCGTCGTCATGCAGGAGTCAACAGCAGACTCAGATTCGCCAAATCGCAAAATAACCCTTTTTTTTTGTGATCAACATTTTTTATTAAAGCAAAAGACACTGTGTAGTGGAGGTTAATGTAATGTCAGTTTAATATGCTCGTGAAATGCAACAAGTTTTCAGTTTCACCAGTAGGATTTCTACGCTCTTGGTGATGCTGACTCATATGACTCAAATGACTCGTATGATCCGGATCTCTTCAGTGACTGACTCAGAAGACCCTGATTCCGTAAAAGGATCCGGATTTGCCATCTCTACTGTCCGGTCAGCCCGCTAAACAGAGGGAGGAGCATCAGGTGATTGTGCAGAGCTGTGTGTCTCCGTCAGACTCAGCAGCTGATCTGATCTCTCTCTCTCGTCCGGTTATACTTCACTCGCGTTTATGTCCATATCGATCAGATCCAGCTCTCCTGATCTGCCTTTATAGAGAACACCGATCAAACTATTAAGAGTGAATATCGGCCGATAATGACCGACGGGGCTCCCTCCGTTGACAGTTCACTGTCTAGCGCTGGCTTCGTAGTGCACTGATCGATTAGTCTAAGCTAACCTGTAGCTGCTCCCTCCACACAACTTCATACAGACATAGATAAAGCAGCTGTATTCGCCACACAGGAAACACACATTTAAAACGGTTTTGCCTGCCGTTTTTGTGTACTCAAGCATTCATTAATGGTTCGGAAAGTGGCGCTGTACCATAATAATATAAAGGCTTGTATTTGCGTGCATTTCCTGTTCGGAAAGTGGCAATGTACTGAGAATGAAGGTCTCCTGAGATTTGCGCCTGCAGGCAGGCTCCATGGACAGCGCAACATGCGTACATGAAGCGCTACGTCATGAACGCAAGAAATCTCCCCTCGTGGGGGCGCGCTCATGTGATTGGCTTAGAATTGAGGAGACATCTGATTGGCTGTACTTAAGTATCTTTGCTTTTTATGCATGTTTTTAAATGCCTTTTTAATAATGTATTTATGCTGTATTTGTTCTTAAATGTCACACAGCACTTTGAATCGCCACGTGCTGAAAGGTGCTATATAAATAAAATTGCCTTGCCGATAGATAGATAGAAAAAAGTATGAATCGGCTGAGCGTCAGGGGAGTCTCAAAAAACCCACACACGAATGCACAGCGATCCGTGCACAGAAAGCGGTTTGTGTTTGCAGGTGCAGAGGTTTTAAACGGAAAACAAATATGTGAGGATCATAAATACACATGTAAAACTTTTTTCTGTATTTGGATTTTATTTACTTGTATATGAAACGGAACACATTTGTGTGCGCATTGAAAAAAAAAAAAGTGTGAATCCGGAAATACAAGTGTGACTCCTTCTGTGTGCATGTGTGTATTATGAGACTGTTCTGAGCCCATATAGAAAGCCCACTTACCCCAGTGGAATTTGATGGACTGAAAGATGCTGTGGACCCCCTGGAGTCAACAAGTCTGGGTATTGACACCTACTTAGCTGCAATGCAGAGCATTGGCTATATGTAAAGTAACCTTTGATTCCAGGGGTTTCGGACACTGGTCTCAGCGCCACCCAACGCCCCCTTCCCTCTTCAGGGGTCGGACACTGGTCTCAGCGCCACCCAACGCCCCCTTCCCTCTTCAGGGGTCGGACACTGGTCTCAGCGCCACCCAACGCCCCCTTCCCTCTTCAGGGGTCGGACACTGGTCTCAGCGCCACCCAACGCCCCCTTCCCTCTTCAGGGGTCGGACACTAGTCTCAGCGCCACCCAACGTCCCCTTTTTGCAAAGCACTAAATGCAGTTCTCTATTTTTTGCAAAAAATAATTTGTTTATATTATATGTAATAAGTATCATGTGTCTTCTGAGAAACACAGCTCGACTATTAATATGGTGAGTTTGTTCTCCATTCTATTGTACAATATAATTGATCAACTTTCAACCATCAGTGTTTTGTGCATCATTTCGTGTGTCGTGTATTTTATGGGACAGTTTCAACAACAGTGTAAATATTTGCTTTTGGAATATTAGTATATATTTTTTACAAAGATAATTCCTCAGCTAAAGTGTAGTTGCTCGACATTATCTCGCTTATATCAGCTTGTTCCACAATAACAATACTTGGTAGTTCCCTTTGTAATCTGACATGAAATTGCATTAAATTGAGCTTTAATTGTTAAAGTTAATAAGAAATGAAAGTGATGCATTTGAGTCTGGACCAATCAGCATCCTTTGAGGAGCGTCTGACTTCAAAGTCTTAGGTGTGTGACACAACAAAAAGACGCAACAAAAGAAAATAGCAGCTTCTTAAGAGGTTAGTGTTTATACTGCAGTAACTTCAGTAATAACCAAACAGATTTTATATATTATATTTCTTTATTGAAACAATAGCAAATCTTGATACAAACTGGATCTGCTGAAGAACATAACTTGGGCTGTTATGCATTGGTATTATAGGAACAGGATTACACAGTAGTAGATTTGTAGTGTGTGTATGCGTGTGATCTTGTGTGTCAATCTGCACGAAACAATATACTTAGTGTGATCCAGTGCATTATTTTAGTAAATCTAAGCTACAGTAGCTGTGTATGAATGTGCTATATGTGCCAAATCACCCACAATTCAATGATGTTGGGATGAACTCCAAAATATTTATAAACGGGTCAAATTTACCCAGAGGACAACAGGAAGGTTAAATTAGTCCAAACCCATATTCAGCAGTTGCAATGCAACTTTCCAAATTGTCATGAAGCTGTTCATAACTGCTGTAGTGACAAGGCAAACGCAGGATGTGGAAGCAGGTAGAAGATGTTGGATGGTCTCCTTGAATCACCTCCATTTGCATGTCTGGCATTGGCAGCTCCCAGCCCACCCAGAATTTCACCAACTGCTTCCGCTTGTCTTCAGTCAATGAATAAGGGAGATGTCAAAGAAAGAGAGGAGAACAACTGTTACATATACATCCAGAGGAGTATATAGCCAAGCTCAGTCATAAAAACATTTCCCATGTTCTCAAGTTGTTCATTTGCAAATGGATTGATCATTCATAACTCACTACAATGTCTCTTTTATGATGTAGTAATTACTAAATGTTGTATAAGTATAGTACAGTAAATTGACTGTATAGAACCTAACCATTTCCTCTCATTCGCCAATAACACATGTGCTCACCAATAGCGCAGATGGAAAATGTTGCATAAGAATACAGTTGTGATGTGGCTTTCAACATGTTCTATAACGAACTTGCAGATCCTCCGACAACAGGAGAGCACAAAATCGAAATACCTGTTTCCACAAATTGCTGCAAGTAGCCAGCAATTCTGCATTTGATGGCAGCAGGACATCCATCGTCATCTTCATTATCCCCTTCTCCAGGCGAGATGATGTTGTTTAGAACCATCTAAATGTAACATTCACAAATATTAAAAGAAAGCCAAAATGGGTACAATGTCAATTAATTGAAAAATATTAAAATTGTATCAATATAAAACTGAATACCTGAGCACTGCATTGAGTCTTAGATTGACGTGGGAAGACAATGTCTACCACATCTGGTCTGGCTTCCATCCACATTAACATATGCACCAAGGGTAGCTTACAATGCATGCTAGGCTAGTAAAGTATTGCACATTCAGCTGAACTAACAGTTTATAGAAAGAAAACCACAATAAGCAATCCCTTTTCTTAATTATGTAAAACGTAGTGGTCATTTAACCTTACCGCATGCAGAAGGAGACTTTGTAAGAGCCAAGCTTGGTCAATACAGGAAGGTCCCAAGATAATGCCAAATCATTGACAGCTCCCCTCTGATGCTCTGTCAGCTCATTGTCTCCTCTCACACCATTTGCCTTCTTGGAGCAATCAGCTAGAGAAAGCTTAATGGACAAAGTTGAAAAAGTTATACCACTATGGTGAAATGCTTTCATGTTTTAATGTGGCATTCATTCTATATTTTCCACTTCAAACCTACCAGCTGAATTGTGTCCCGGATGTCAATGTCTGCCACATCTTCCAACCAGGGCCGGCCCTTGGCATAGGCAGTATAGGCGAATGCTAAGGTCGCATCAAGCTATGGGGGGCGCCGGGAAAAAAAGTTAGAAATTAAAATATTATATTATATTTATTTCATAACAACACAATTTACCGATTTTGGATTAACAAAGTACATCTTATTATCTTATACTAACAGAACCACGCCTATACAGCGCCCATAAACTATGGCACACCCCCCCCCAAAATAAAGTTGAACCACCCCAGTCCCAGTAAAAACCAGAGGTTTATGTGAAATAGTTCTTTTTTGGAAATAATGTGTTTTAGTGTGCAATTATAGGTTTGAATTTTGTATTTGTGTTAATTTAAAATAAATCAAACTCCAAAAAAACATATACAGCTTTTATTAACATTATAATTTACGGTGTAAGCGGCCGCAGGGGGGAGAGCTTTAGAGAGCTCTCTCCTGAAATACTGAGAGGCTCTGATAATAGTATGAAATACTATATGACAGTAAAAAAAAGTTGTTAATAAACAAGAATAGAGTTTACCCCCCGAGAGAATGTTAGGTCCACCCTCCACTTAAATCACGTTCAAATGGATAGGATACTAAATACATTTGCACACATCTTGTGTCCATATCTTTCTGTTCTGTTTTTTCACGAGTCATAGTGTCTGCATTTTGGGGGGGGGGGGGGGGGCGCCAGATAAAATCTTGCCTAGGGCAGCAAATTGGTCAGGGCCGGCCCTGCTTCCAACACTAGGGTTGCTGTCTCAGGGGAGCCACCGAGCAGCACATGCAGGACTGCTGGGCTTAATGGAGGACCACCATGTAGAAAGGAGTGTCCAATCATCCTCCCAGCCATCTTGAACAAGTCACTCTGTACAAGCACTTGGGAGGTGCAGGGGATGAGGTGGTCAACCTGGCCCTCAAAAAGCAGAGTGCTGGTACCATGTCCTTCATTGACATAAACAAAAGCATAGGACAATATTTGTAAATATCACTGATATTTTTATAGTGCTATATAAATAAAACTAAATTGAATTTAAACTTTGTCCAAATGACTTGCCAACATTTCCTTTGAATCCATTGTGCAACTTGGTCATCATCATGCTTAAGAAATGGCGTTTCACACCCTCACCAGTAGCTGCATCACCTAACAAATTAGAATATTTTAATGGTAGCAAGGTCTCTGAAATTATAAGAAAAAGCCATAATTATAAAAAAACATTTGAGTTTATAGCCTTGCCAAGTTAGATTTTGGCTATCCTTTGATGACTTGACAAATTAAGTAGGGATGCCAGAAACTGATCATGATCAAATTCGAAAATCGGACAGCCCAGGCGAATATTAATCGATTATTCGTGAAAAAAAACACAGACAAATGGAATTCCGTTGTTTTCTTTTACAGGAACATGTACATGGTACAAAAGGGCTCTTCAGGTAGAACAGTACAAAGCAATAGCAAAAAATAAACCACCATCATGTAGCCTGTATTAATAATAGCAGCATTGCAATAAATTCAATAAATAGCCTACTTCACGTGTGCGTGCATCGTGCATCTTCAAATAAAGGCAATGGCAGGCACTTTAGAAAATAACAAAAAATAAACCACCATCATGTAGCCTATATTAATAATAGCAGCATTGAAATAAATTCAATAAATAGCCTACTTTATGTGTGTGCGTGCATTGCGCATCTTCAAATAAAGGCAATGGCAGGCACTTTAGAACAATAGGCCGTACAATTTCACCTTCATAGCCTAGTTAACAATCACGAATAAAATAATACTGCAGTAATCAGTCAACAAAAACAATAGCATCACTTGCTTATGCGTCAAAATAATAAATCTAAATTGCATTATAGTCTATAAATAACAGTAGGCCTATTGTATTGAACATTCTAACAAACAGTAGCGAGTGAGTCTTTTAGGCTATAGATTGAAAATTAGGCTCCAAATAATACAAATTAAATCAGCTTCACTTTCAACAACAAAACGTCTTACTATTTAGTTCTTGTTCAAAAAGATGAGCTGGTCGACGTGGTCAGGGTGTAGGCGAGAGCGCAGCCGGTTAAGGATTAGTCCTGCCGCCGAAAAAAAACCTTTACGAGGGCACAGACGTGGCTGGCACACACAAATATGACCTCGCAAGTTGTGCCAACCTTTCGTACTTCATCTCATTTACTCTCCACCAATCGAGGGGATCCAAATGGGGAGCGATGCACTTTTCATCACAGTAGTGGCTTAATTCCATTTCAGGCGTTACAGGTGTCTCCGCGTGGTATTCTTCGTCAAACAATGTTAGCATTGCAGACTTGTTGTCGTATCGTGGTTTCTTGGCCGCTGCAGACCCCCCTGCTGCAGACCCCTCCACTGATTCAGACTCAGAGGAGTCCTCCTCGGTGATCTCTGGTTTGGCGTCTGCTCCTACAGCTAAGGCTGAAAGCAGCTCCTTGACTCTGGCCTTGACAGCATCCCTGAGCGCATCGTTAGCAAACTTTAGATGTTTATGCCGTGGGTCAAGAAACGATGTGATGAACGGAACTTTCTTGGCACTCTCCACTTCGTCGGGTTTCAGTCGCCGTTTTAGTGACACAGACACGGTTTGCTTGTACTCCGCAACCTTTTTAGACTCTTCTGGAGCAACAGGCAGGTGTTTGGTCAGCAAAGTTGCTATGACAGGATAAATCATGGAGCTGGAAACCCCTGACTCCCATTACATAGGGCAGTAGTAGCGCATTTCAGGGAGCGCAACACCGGCAGCATCTCTTCTATCACGATCCAGCTGTCATCGGCCAGGTCAAGGGTCCTAGCGTCAGACAGAGTTGTGACACTTCGGTCCGAAAGAACCGCAGCAACAGCCCAGCGCTGCTCCAGCAGAAGATCAAACATGTCGTAGATGGAATTCCACCTCGTACGACAGTACTGTATCAGGCGGTGATCTGGCAGTGTTTGATCAACCTGAATCATAATTAGCTTTATTGTCAGATCACAGGTTTACATAAGTAAAAGAAAATTAGCAAACATGTGTTTTTATGCAAGTTCTATCGTTTTTGTTACTTCCATAAAAAAGAAAAGGAAAAAGAAAGGGGGGTGCAAAGAAACAAACAAACCTGTTTCTGACAAAGACAAAAGACACTATTCTTTAGTAGGTTCAACTTCACACTCTCTTTTCGTCCCGGGTCTCAGAATCAAAAACCTGATGCTTTGTCTCGTCTTTACGATCCAGAACCACTTGCCGGAGAGCCCAAGACCATCCTTCCACTTAACCGTGTGATCGGAGCCTTTTCCTGGCAGGTGGAGTCGGACGTTAAAAAAGCGAATGTCATGAATCGAGCACCTAACAAGTGTCCCAAAGATCTGCTGTTTGTTCCGGAGGCTCTTCGCTCCAAGGTCATCCACTGGGCTCACTCATCTGTGCTTTCGTGCCATCCGGGAGTAACAATGACAATGTTCAGGATTCAACAACGTTTCTGGTGGCCAGCCATGAGGAAGATGTCAATGGTTTCCAGCCTCCGCTTTTCCCTATCAACGAGGAAGAGGTAATGGTTCCATCGGCTCATGTCATGATCAGACGTTGTCGCCGAGTTTGGGCTGGTGCTCGTCAGTCTCTTCTCCGAAGTTCAGCTCGGATGAAGGCTGTTGCAGACGTCCATCGCAGGGTCGCTCCCTCCTACAGACCAGGCCAAAAGGTTTGGCTTTCCACTAAGGACTTACCACTCCATGTCGCCTCAAAGAAACTGGCTCCGAGATTTGTGGGTCCTTTTCCGGTGTCCGGAGTCATCAACCCGGTGTCTGTACGCTTACAACTCCCAAGGAATATGAGAGTGCATCCGACGTTTCGCGTCAGTAAAATCAAGCCGGTGTGTGAGAGCACACTTGTTCCCGCCTCCAAGCCCCCTCCACCGCCCCAGTTCTTTGAAGGGGGTGAGGTTTACAAGGTCCGTAAGCTACTGAAGTAATAGGGGGAGGGGGAAGCAATTCCTGGTAGACTGGAAGGGTTACGGTCCTGAGGCTAGGAGCTGGGTAGCTGCTTCATTTATCGCAGACAAGACTCTTATCCACGAATTTTACAATCAGCCTGGGCCATCAGGAGTCGGCCCTAGAGGGGGGGGGTAGAGGGGGGGGGGGGGGGGGGGGGGTACTGTTGTGCACCGACAGAAATGCTAGAGAGGTTCAGGTTCATGTTGTTTTATGTTTGTGTTCTCACTCACCAATTATCTCTTATTCCAGGCTTCCTGATTGTTTTCACCTGGCATCCTTGCTGGAGACCTGTGCTCATCAGCATCAGTCCCGCCCCTGATTGTTCCCACCTGTTTCTTATTATCATGTGCTTACATTCCCCTGTCTCCCAGTGTTCAGTGTCAGTTTGTCTTGTCTCTTGCCATGGTCATGTCTATGCTCTTGAAAAGTTTGTTTCCTCACTACGTGAGCACTTTCATTTTTTGTTCTCTATTTTTGTCATCTCGGCTAGAGATTTGATAGTTGCCTTTTTTGTTGTTCAATGCTGTATTTGGAAAATAAAGTGTCTTTCACATACTTTACCTCTTTTACTGTCTCCCGGGTCGTGCAATTGGGTCCTACATCCTAAGTGTCTGAGTTCGTAACAGAACGAACTGACCTTTATGGACCCAGCCGACCCAAGAACGCTTCACGCCGCCCTGTCAGCACAAGACGTGAGGATTTATCACCATGAGGAACAGCTGGGCATAGCTGCCCAGGAAAGGACAGAGCTGCCCAGGAAAGGACAGAGCTGGAAGGACGCCAGGTGGACACTATTCTTTAGTAGGTTCAACTTCACACTCTCTTTTCATCCCGGGTCTCAGAATCAAAAACCTGATTCTTTACGATCCAGAACCACTAGCCGTAGAGCCCAAGACCATCCTTCCACTTAACCGTGTGATCGGGGTGGGGTCGGGTTGTAGCAGGCTGCAGCAGGCAGGGGCAGTCTGCACTCTGCACAGCCTGCGCTGCTGGCTTCCTCCACGTTCACAGTAAAACAAACTGGTGGTGTGACCAATGGCCATTTACAATTATTAATACTATTGGCATTAGTCTATATTTTGGTTGAAACTAAGCCAGGAAAAACATAAATAATAATAACAAAATATATATATAAAAAAAAAAAATTCGATTATGGAGACTGTAACGAATATTGCAAAAATCAAATAATCGCTGGCATCCCTAAAATTAAGCTACTAGGTCATAATTCAGGTGAAATGTATTTGTTAAATGTATTAACCTTCCAATCTGCACTGGAGTAGTATGGCCCAATCTGTGTTGTGAAAGGTGATAATTCTTGCTTCCTGATCCTCAATGTCCTCTTTCATGTCTAAACACATTTTCAGCATTGGTTCATCTTCTTTTTGCTGTAGCAAATTCCTTTTTGTATAGCATCGCTGCCCTTTCTGGAACTTCCACCCTTTTCCAGGCTGAAAAATATTTTTTTGTCACATTTGGATTTCAATGCATGGGTGTTACACAGGGAATATGTATTGTTGACAGTTCTGCTGTGTAAGTGGCCGTGTCATACCTGACCTTTGCCTCACCTACCTCTATTAAGCTTACCATTGATAAAAACATGCTAAATTGGCTGTGAATGGAAAGGATGTATGTTTCCTTCTTTGTTGTTTCAGGCATATGAAACTAGATGGAACATTCTGAACTTTTGACCGATACACACATACATTCTAGATGGTGCAATAAAAGCGTAAAAGTTCCAGCTACCATGCAGAGAAGGCGCTTGTGGTTTTTGACACCTTGAGAGCGGTTACAGCAGGTATGAAGACAATGAGGCACAGGATGCAGGCGACCTACGCACAGATTCAAATCAACTTCCTGGACCAGCGAATCGTAGAGACAAGCTGCCCTTATTTGTCTCTGTTAATAAATGAAATCTCTGTTAATGAATTAAAGTATAGTTTGCATATTTGAAATTGAAATGTTTTAAAGAAAATAATTTGATTCTAAAACATGACATTGACAATGTGTTCTGCTTTCATGAAAATGTTTCATATTCCCCTCTCTTTAAAAATACATATCATTACTATAAGTTTGTATTTGTTTAATTTTTAAACCTTATATTTTTTAATGTTCAATAATTAAAAGTTGAACAGTTGTGACCTCCTTCTGACTCAAAAAAAGAAAGGGGGATGACCCATGATGAATAGAGGGAGGAGGAAGAAGACGATAAAGAAGAATGGAGAAGAAGAAACGGGAGGTCTTGAGAGCTTGGAGGCTTCTTGGAGGAAGTTTTCTGAGGCCCAAGCCCTGGGCCTGGGCTTGGGCTCTTTAGACGGCTTGAGGACTTGACTTGTGAACCTGTTGCTATTGTATTTTGACTTGGTGTCTTTATTCTTTTTAATCCTCAATGTTTGTTAAAACCTCAATAAATTCGGTTGTACTTTGTACACTTCAACCCAAAACTCCTGGTCTCTCTCTGAAGGTATCTGCTTGGTCATTAATGTTTGACTCTGGCTGTGTTTGATACATGGGCGTAGGAAGCATTCTGAATGTGGGTGGGACATTTATAACGGGGGGGGGGTTGCTCCTCCCCACGAAAAAAAAAAAAATGGATTTCCTGTATTCTGGTGGTTTGATACTTTTATGTGGCTAGACTAGCATGAGGGAAATTATGGGTACATTTTGTAATTTCGTCCAGTAGTAAAGAAAGGAAACATATTTGATTATTAATTCTGAGCTGTCTTTAATAAAAAAAACACTCGTTATTTATTTAAACTCAAGCATCTCTTGCATACAGTTGCAATTTCTGTTAAAATGCATTTATTTAATGTTATCAAATGATCAATCAGATTAGACCAGAGGTTCCCAATTCTTTCGGCCCGAGACCCAAAAGAGAAATTTGGTGTCTCCCCAGGACCCAAACTTACAAAAATACATCACAAATTGCCATAACATCAACATTTAAAAACTACTGATAAAGCACACAACAAAACATGAATTTTAAATGTATATGAAATGTATTTCATTGTAAAAAGAACATTACAAAACTCTGCCAGTTGGCGACCTCATAAAAACAGGTACGCGACCCTAACTTTGGGAAAGACTGCTCTGACTAAATGAAGGCCCCAAAACATGCCTTCTTGTATCATTTGCAGAGATAAAGAGCTGGCAAATCCCTTCTATGTCAACTTGATCAAGTTTGTCTTGGTGGATGTGGCAGACACCCATATTGTTCAAACGACGTTGACTCATGGAGGAGCGGAGCCATGTCTTAAGCCTTCTTAAGGCACTAAAACATTGTTCTGCTTCGGCTGAGGAGCATGGCACTACAAGAATAAGTCTAACCAAAGACTCTACTTGGGTAAAGAGAGCACACACTTCTGGCAGCATAGCTTTCAGAGTGTTTACTGCGTCAGTGATGGTGCTGGATGGATATTGAAGCTTACACATTGCCAGCTGCACCTCCAGTGAATTGCGATTCAGTTATGGGTAAAGACTGACAACCTCTTCAACCTTTCCAGAGACTAGCACCATTTCCAACTTGTTAAGAGTATCAAAGCTGCTCTGGTCAAAGCGCTTGGTCAACTGTACATCAACAGCATCTGGCACTTTGAAGAATTCGATTCTATAGTGCTCTTCAGTTGATGCTGGTGTGAAAGCTGCTGCATTTCCTGTGTAGCGCTTAGGAGGTCTCCGGATGTGAGGCATTTAGATGGTCTCAATGCCCATTTCACTGATCATGTCACAGGCCCTTGCATAAATCTGATGGAAGCTTCATCAGACCTCTTCACTCTAAGTGTTTTTTTCACGCAATCAACTGCAGCCAGCATCCCTGTGACGCTTCCAGTTTTGCTCTGAAGGGAGCGGTTGAGGCACTCTAGTTCTTTAAGGGCTTCAGAGGCAAAGAAGAAGGCAGAGCAAATTGTGCCCCTTCTGAAAGCGTTCCAGGAGTCCTCTTGCGGTTGTGCACGTGTCAGAGGAGCCAGATGCAGCCATTTCCTCCAGACTGAGCAATACCTTTTCATACTGTCCTACAACTGCCTGAATGGCCACTAGCCCTCACAAGCCATCGTGTAGGGCAGAGGGGCTTTAGAGTTGTGAAACTCCCTGCTTCAGATTGGACAATTTCTTTTAAATATAGTCTTTATATTTTCCAGACTGGTGGTAGAGAGTGCCAAGTTTGTGGACCAAATTCAGTGCATCAGACACAACAGAGGATGAGCTACAGGCTGTCTGAGTCACAAGGTTGACACAGTGAGGACCACAATGGACATAAAAAAGAATAGGTTGCTTCTCTCTGAGAACGGACATGTTTGCAGCTCCATCGTAGGTCTGCCCTCGAAGACAGGACAAGGGCAAGTTCCAACCGCAGGAGAAACATCAGTTGCCATTTAGCCAAATTCTTCCCTGTCGTTGAAGACACCTCATATAGACCTACAAAGTCTTCATGAGGGATAAGGTCATGATCCACATAACGGATATATATGGCCTCTTGTTCAACTCCCGAAACATCCTGAGTTCCATCAATAATAATGGAGTACTGAAGTGCGGGCAACCCCTGTACTGTATTTGTAATCCTCCTAACAATGGAGTTGGCTATGATATTCAAAACCTCATTTTGAATTACAGCACTTGTGTAATTGTTTGAGGGCTTACTCAGCCATCTCGTCAGCACATCATCATCCCCTGATCTGAGTCATAGAAGCTGCCATTGGTTGCCTTCATCACTGTCATGGCCACGCAGAGCTAGACCCTGACGAGCAAGAAAGCGAATTGACTGAAACTACTTTGAGCAGACCTGATCTCGCCTCTCTTTGCTGCTGTTCCTTGGCTGTGGACAGCTGAGTTACAACACTTTCTTGTTGGTATGTGTGTGTTGTGATTGCAACTTTGTGTCCTTGACTCAGTTGGTGGGTTGAACATTCTCAATTGCTTTTCTCCAGTTTCGAAAACCAGTGGACACAAAGGCTTGATCCATATTTTTTGCAAGTGTAACTATATATATATCCTTTATTTAACCAGGTAAAAAACTCATTGAGATTAAAAATCTCTTTTCCATGAGTGACCTGGCCAAGAAGGGAAGCATGTACAAAGTTACAACATATAAAACACAGACATGACAGGCAGACAAATACAGCTGTAAAACACAAATAAAATGGCACATTAGCCAGTCAATATGCGAAGTAAAAACAAACTATTAAAATCATTCAAAAACTGGCAACATTTAAAACGATTTCAGGATATACGAGCACTCACATCGACCAATGGTGTCGTGTTCTCTGTCCTTTAAGATGGACCTGAATTCCCCCATAGTGACTAAATCTGAGAGTTTCAGCTCCTTCTGTACATTGTTCCAAGCTGTGGGGGCAGCATATCTAAAAGCTGTTTTTTCCCAGTTTTGTTCTCACTGTAGGAACCAGCATCTGAATAAAATCTTGGAGCGCAGGCCATATGGACTTTCTCTTTGACACATATATGTGCAAATGTAAGAGGGAACCAACCCAAGCAGAGATTTATAAATAAAACCCAACCAATGGGAAAGTCTGCGAGCAGACAAAGATGGCCAATTAGCAGCAGCATATAAAGTGCAATGGTGTACTCGATATCCACATCCAGTGATAAATCGTAAGGCACAATGGTACACAGTATCCAAGCTCTTTAGGCATTGGTCAGAGGCATTCATGTATAGCAGGTCACCATAATCTAATACAGGTAAAAACGTTGCAGATATCAGATGTTTCCTTGTCTGAAAAGAGAAACAGGATTTATTCCTGTAAAAGAAACCTAATTTTATTTTTAGCTGTGAAACAACATTTTCCGTGTGTAACTTGAAAGACAAGTTCTGTTCAATAAGAAAATCCCAGATTTTGTAAGTAGTGACCCTCTCAATGTCAGTCCCTTGTGCAGTACAAATATTGGGTAGAACAGATGGTAACTTTTTGCCATTCGAAAATATCATTACTTTGGATTTTTCAGCATTTAATACCAACTTTAGTTGATATAAATGGGTTTGTATGACATCAAAGGCAGACTGGAGGAAATCTAGACTTTGCTCTATAGAAGCGGAGGAACAATAAATAACAGTGTCATCTGCATAAAAATGGTAAGAAGCATTTGCTAAATTATTACATAGATTATATACATATATGGTAAAAAGAATGGGTCCTAATATGGAACCCTGTGGCACACCCTTTGCTATCGGGAGGAAGGAAGAAAAGGACCCAGAAAATTGGACGCATTGGGTTCTCGCTGATAAATAATTTAAAAACCAACCTACAGTATGCCTAGATAAGCCGATACTGTGAAGTCTTTCCGTCAGGATGATATGATCAACTGTGTCAAATGCCTTTGACAAATCAATAAATAGAGCTGCACAATACTTTTTACAGTCCAATGCCTCAATTATGTTGTTCACCACTTTAATAGCAGCAGTTGTTGTGCTGTGTTGTTTTCTAAAACCGGATTGGTGTTCTGACAAAATATCATTTGTGTCCAAGTATAATTTATGTTGTTCACTGAGAAGCTTTTCGAGGACCTTCGCTACAACACATAATTTTGAAATTGGCCTATAATTATTAACAGATGAGGGATCCCCTCCTTTCAGTAAAGGAAGAACATATGCAGATTTCCATATGTTAGGAATCTCATTGTTGGAAAGAGTTAAATTAAAAAGATAAGTAAGCGGCTCAGCTATAAAGTCGGCTGCTAATTTAAGAAAATGAGGAGGAAGTTTGTCCGGACCTGCCGATTTGTGTGGATCCAGATTCTGCAATGCTTTATGGACCTCTATCACCTCGATAAAAGTAAAATTGAATGGCTAAGCCATGTGATGGGATGAAGGTGGAGAGGAATCAATGTTCTGTCCAGGGCCCGAATGTAGGGACTCAAACAAAGAACCAGATGAAATAAAATGTTCATTAAAGCAGTTGAGAATGGCCGATTTGTCAGTGAGGGTTTGCGAGTCTTTAACAATGCAGGCTGGTAATTCATTTTTAGTTTCTGTTCCAAATGAGTTTTTTTATTACCTTCCAAAATTTCCTTGGATCATTTAAGTTACTAGTAGTATTAGAAATGTAGTACTCAGATTTAGCCTTTTTAACTAGGAAGGTGAATAGATTTCGGAGCTGTCTAAAAACAATCCAGTCCACTTGGGATTTCGATTTTCTGGCCCTTGACCAGGCAATATCCCTTTCTTTTAGAATGCTGGCCAGTTGAGGACTAAACCAGGGATTTGTTTAGCCCTTTCACCCTAAATTTGCAGAAAGGAGCATGTTTGTTTATAATTCTAGTAAAAGCCTCATGAAAATAATCCCATGCCAGTTCAACATCACTAATGAGAGAGATCTTGTTCCAATCAAAATCCCACAGGTCATGAAAAAATGCTTGCTCGCAAAAATGTTTAAAGTCACGTTTAAAAACTATTTGTGGTCTTTTTTTGGAAGCTTAGCTTGCCTGATTGTAGCTATAGCGCAATGGTCACTCATATCATTTACAAAAATACCAATATCCAAAAACTTATGAGGCGCATTTGTTAAAAATAAGTCGATAAGAGACGATTTATCTTGGTGTTTAAGATTAGGACGAGTTGGGCTATTGATAAGTTGCGTAAGATTAAAAGAGTCACAGGTTGATTTAAAACTATCGGAGACAGAGGACAACCAGTCCCAATTAAAGTCTCCAGCCATTCAAATCTCATTAAATTCCAAGCAAGATAACTGATGACTCAATGATGATAAAGCCTCAATGCTTGCTGAAGGGGGTCTATAGCACCCTACAACAGTGATGAACTGACCCTTAAGAAGTTCCAATTTCAGCGCAAGTAGTTCAAATTGTCTGCTAAGAGACACAGATGATTGGATGGTAGCATGACATTTTGTTTTTACATAAATTGCAACACCACCTGTCACAATTCACATGTTATGTCACGTTGGTAGTTTTGTCTGTGTTGGTGTTTTTCTTGTCTTTGGGTTTCCTGTCTTATTGTGTTAAGTGTTCACCCCCGTTTCCTGCCTGTCTGCTTTCTGTCTGTTTCCCTCCCTGATTACCCGATTGTGTTCACCTGTTGTCCTTGTGTTTCTCCTCCCCTGCCCGGCTGTTTCTCGTTGTCATGATTACCCCTTCTTGTATTTAGTCTTGTCTCTGTCTGTGTTCAGTGTTGGGTCATTGTTTGTTGGTGACGGAGTTCACCGGAGAGTGTTCTGGTCTGTATTTATCATTTATCCTTGAAATAAAGGGTTTCTCAAAGGTTATCTGCATTTGGGTCCTGCTTCCTTCACTCATCCGTGACACCACCACCTTTTCTGGGACGGTCACAACGAAACACATTGTAACCCTTAATTGCAATGTCTTTGTCCGTGATAGATTTCTTTAGCCAAGTTTCAGATAAAACAAGAACATCAGAATCAGAGGATTTTGCCCAGATTTTCATGTGGTCCATTTTAGGAAGTAGACTTCTGACATTTATGTGGATGATACCAAGTCCCGACCTTGCTTTAAAATCATCAGGGGTCCTCAGACAATTAAAATCTGGTCCAGGGTTTGGATGAACGTTTCCTGATAAGAGGAGCAGGATAACAATGAAACATTTCCTTTTCACCCAAGTTGTTGTTTGCATAGATTCATTATATAGGCCTATTACTCTCTTTCCACCATAGGAACACGAGCTCATCGAAAACAACCAGTTATAAGGACTAAAAAGACGAATAAGTGAGTGATGAGTGATCTTGAATAGCGGTGAACGCTACAATATGAACAGGCTAGTGCTTGGCCCACTGGTATTGTTTGTTTATTTTGAAAATTAACTAGCAACGCCGTGCTGTCATATAGCAACTGCTAAGCTACTACAGCAAAAATATCCTGGCGCCGCCCATGAGCGCAACACGGGTAGCGTTTCAGCTCCGGGAAGTGAGCACAGGCTCCGCAGTCCAAGCGGATAGAGTGGTCCCAGGAACGGAGCAGTAATGTTTAGCCGTAATGTTACGGCATCAACAACGCTCGCCCCGGTTGTACTGTCCAAAACAGCTCACAGATATTGACCGGTGTTTTACAACGATAACATATATCACGTAGATAACACTAGAACAGACATGAGAGCACAGCGGACAGGGACAGGTGCTGCCATCTTGGATTGACTACTCTGTCTTTTGAAGGCTTCCATGCAATAATAGCAGAATACGCCATTCTCCCTAGGAGAATAATGAAGCCACGGAAAGTCCCTGAACCACTTCTCCTGAAATCTTAGCGTCTTATTTGGAAGTTACTGGGGTGGAATGACTCTTGGGTCAGGATGATTTGGCTTGCTATATATCTCAGCCTGGCTCTCACTCTCGTCCCTCTCAAACTGGCTCTCACTCTCCTGGCTCTCACTCTCGTCCCTCTCAAACTGGCTCTCACTCTCCTCCCTGTCTAATATTGCCTTCTCTTCCTACAAACAAAAGTGAAAAATTGAATAGGCCATACATTTTTATACTGCCAAAAACGTAATATTAAGGAGCCCCTGTATAAGATTTGTCATTTCTAAAACATAATATTTGCATTGTGTAACATATGTTGACGCCGGGCTGTGTTTCAAAGCACTTGATAGACCCTCCAGAAAAACGCGGACTAAAATCCTTGATTATGTGGCTAAAATCCTTGATTATGCGATCAAACATGCGGGGTTTTATGTGATGTTATGCGGTGAAATTGCGGGAAGTTGCGAAATATGCGGAAAGTTGCGAAATAAAAAAATATTGGGCTGTCTTATTTATTTATTCTCTCTCACACACAACCTGCCACTAACGTTAAACCCCTTTACTATTCAATTAAACACATTCAATGTTTATTTATTGTAAAAGCAATTGGGCTATTTTAATCACACTCTCTCTCACACACACACACTTCTCCGCCTCATTCTGTTTTCATTTACTCGTTCGTTATCTGAACAGCTTCAATCTTGTAGGCTACTCACTTCGTTTCTTGTAGCCCTCGAAAGGGTTTTGGAGGTCGATGCCTCGGTGAACGTGAGTTGTTTGGCTTTCTTGTCCGCAGCAGCAGAAAGAATTTTCGATTGTTTGAATGAATCAAAGTGGGTCGTCACCTGTCGATGTTCTCTTATGCTCCAACACAGTTGCACGGGGTGCAGAATAGTTTTCCCTCCAGACATCGGGGTACTGCTTTGCCCGGTCTTTAGCAGAAATGTTTGTCGGTAAATGAGATGGATTAGATTTTCATCTTGGTGAAGAGAAACTCTCGTGTGAGCTCCACACGTTCACTCTACGGTGTTGTTTACCTTCTGTGATGCGCGAGCTGATGACGTCGCGCATCATCATCACTTCACGTCAAGACGAGTTAACTTTTTTTTCCCTCAACTTTGTGTGGAAAAATGCGGGGATTATGCGGCCTTTTGATAAATATGCGGCTTTTTAAAAATATGCGCCATTTTGCTGAATATGCGGTCATTTCTGCGATCGCAGAATCGCGTTTTTCTGGAGGGTCTAACTTGACTACACTCTCTGCCATTGTGTGCAAATCAAATTACAATGATTTGAGGATGCATTGTGGATTTACAGTTTGAAAGTGAGCATAGCCTAGGACGTATGAAGTCAGATCAGTCTCAATATTAATAAATGCACACAAGGATTCACAAATGTATTTCGGGATTTATAATGACTCAATGCACACAAAATATGTATTGTTGTATATAAATGTAAAAAAATCCACAGATAAAAAAGTTTCACAAATATAGGCATATTTCTGATGTTGTTTTAAGTAATGTAAAAGAAAACCACAATTAGTTATAATTTCCATAGTTTCCTGTTAAAAAAATATGCATTTGTCATTTCCGTCAGGGAAGTCTCAAAATGCAGAGGTTCACAAGAAAAGCAGTTTAAATGCCCATTTTTTGTACATTTATATACAACAATAAATATTTGTGAGTGCATTGAGAGATATTGTTGTGGAGAGTCGTTTTATATATAAATCGCAAAATACATTTGTGAATCCTTCTGTGAGCATGTATTAATATTGAGACTGATCTGACTCCATACAGATGTTAAGTTCACCTAGGAATGGTATAATTGACTTAAATGTTCAAATAAATGTTGCTCTTCTGTCTATATTGGTCATATGATGCCCCTTGACTGAAATGTTTCCTGTTCAATATCCCCACAGATTTCCTTAAAATTCTGGGATGAGAGTCCACATCACAATTTACTCTAAACTGTCATTTCCCTTTCATCACTCACCTCAGCAACGGACCTCTCTCCACTGTCCCTGTGTTCTGCCTCTGACTCACTCTCAAGCGCCTAGATGTCAAGAGAGGTGGTGAAGTGATCATTATGTATTGAGCAGTATACTCTTTCACATTGAATCATAACAAGTCATACTGAATGTAAATACAACTGACTCTAAAGTAAGTCCCAGTCTGTGACATTGGACATTTTGAAGACTCAAAGTCCCAAGCAGTAGGTAGAATATTAGCTAGTCTATGTAATGTGCACAGAAAATAAATAGTTAACTGAATACTGGGATGGAAATGGCCTATAAGCACTCAGTAAAACATAAACACACACAAAAAGCTTATGAATGATAAGAAGTATAATTAAAACATAATGCACATTATCATTTTGAGAGAGAGTACCGAAGTTAAAAAACTTAGAAAATAATCTCTTATCGAACTGAGGCTCCAGTAAAACACACTGACTGCGTCTCTACATGGACATCAGTAAGCCGTTTGAGTATTATCCCGGTTATGATCATATTGGGGATATGGTGTTTACATGAGCACAGAGAGATCGGGTTATTCATGTTCCCTGTTTACATGATAAATACTAGTAACCTGGCATTTCGATGCCTTTTCTCATCTAAACTATTCAGTATTTGTATCTCTCTATCATGACATAAAGACAACACTCCTCTCAAGAAGTGAGACGCTTTTGCCGCCATCACTGCTAACTGATGAACTGCTACCAGCTGAAGACTGACTTTCCTCTTCTTTGAAACAAATGTTCTTATATCCATGTTGTCTGGGGGAGAAAACATATCAAACCAAGAGATCATCAGCTTTGATTTTCGCTGTATTAACAATGTCCTGAACACTTGGTGTGTGTGCCTTACCTCCGCTACCGGCATCGCTTCATACAACAGATCTGAGCTGTCCAACTATGACAACAGTCCTTGAACATATGGGAGAATCTGCCTTGGTACAAAGTAGCAGTGAAAACATGGTACGGAGTTTCATTGATATGGGCATTCTCTCAATAAGCAAGTGGAATGGATTTGATAGTGAAGCACTGACACAGCGCTCTACAGAGTGCGGCGAGTGGATAGACCAATTCACGAACTTTCCACATGGTAAAAGTGGGGGGGTCTAAACTAATCATTTCAAAACGTGGGGGGGACTTGTCCCACCTTGATATAATGGCTGCGACGCCCGTGGTTTGATATTACATTTGCCTTGTTTTGATTGATATGTTTGGGGATCAAGAGAGGGTGGGGTTCGGGACTGTGGGTTCTGAAGCTGCCCTAATTACCTCGTCTCCCATTAACAGAGGGATTCTCCTCCAGGGGCAGTTTTGATACTGCTCTGGGGTTCTACCAGCCCACCAACTACACCATACACACTGTTTTGCTATCCTAAAGCGGTCGGACATCCGAGGCCGAAGTGCCTAAAATAGGGATACGACGGGCAGTGTGGTGTTAGAGGCCACGTTGTAAACTCCCCCCTAAGCAGGTTATGTTGATCTTGCGTGTAGATTCTGGGGGGTTTTGAAGTCCTAAAAAGATTGGACGGCCGTTCACCGGAGCCTTATCAGCACCGGAGTTCGGTATCGGAGACGGCCTAGGTATTAACAATTTTGTTGTATCGAAGTTAGATTCCTTTTCATGGCGCCCGAACAGGGACCTCTAAGAGTTAAAAGAGAACCTTAAGTCCAAGAAGATAAAGTGAAAAGTGTTGAAAAGTCGCTCGATTTGCATCCGTGCCTAACCAACTCAGGCAGTGGTTAAGACTCATATTTAATCTGTTATTGCACTTACCAACTAAGGCATTGATAAAGACTTATATTTGATCCGTTTGCTTTATTTAACTCAGGCATTGTTAAAGACATATTTGATCTGTTTTGCTTAACCAACTCAGGCATCAGTATAGATTTGGATTTGATCTGATAAAACCAGGGCCGCCCCTGGCCAATTTGGGGCCCCAAGCGACATTGTGAGATGAGGCCCGCCCCCCCGACCGACAGGAGTGAAAAAAAAGTTTTGGAAACAAAGTAGGCTACTTTTCAAATATTATTCCTGTTTATTATTATTATCAACACAGTTACTTTTGTATACAGTGAGGTAAATGGTAAATGTGCATGTATGTCGTTCAGTATGCGTTTACAGGTGAATACGTCTGCATTTACTGCCAAATACTAGCCTCAAAAAGATTAAAATATAATGAATGCAAATAAACTACTTCTACTAATATTAATAATCATAATAAATTCAATAAATAAATATATTTTATTATAATATAGTTGTAATATAGTCAAGACAAAACATGCTTATGACATGCTCAAAAACTGATATTTCTTAAATCTGTATTCAAATGTAGTTCCCTCTGTCAGCAATGTATCAACAACTACACACACATTTATATCAGTATTTCTCTGTGTTGTGGTTGACATGATGATGACTGCAGGAGTTAAGGGGAGAGGCTGAGCATCACCATGAAATGTGCAAATTGACATAAAAATGAATAAAAGGGGAAAAAATGCTCCATGTTTTTTAGGCTGTACACTTTAACTGTTACATAAGCCAACTAGACAGTTTATCACTCTTCCTCCTGTACATTAGCAGATAAAAGGCATAACATACTTGAATGAATGGTAAATAAAGAATGCTGGAAATAACTGCATCTCCATTAGCCTATATGCTCTGCAGAGACTGCCTTCTTCATGTCGTGAATTGCAGCTGATGTTTTAATATGGCAATTGGCAATTTGCTTATTCAACATTCGCAAGTTTCACATTTGACTAATACAATAACCCACCTTCGAGTGATGCTCTAGTTTATTCATGTTTTGTTTTTTTTCCTCTTGCTTGTGCCGGACTGAAACTGTCTTTTCACCGACATCTCTTCACCTGCACTTGTGGCCGTATCAATGCCGTGATTGGTCAGATGTCGATTCATTGCAACGGTGTCGGGTTACAGACGTGCTCCCCTTGTCACCTCTCACTCTCGCAGGGGGTGCGCGGAGAACTGAGCGGAGAACTGCGCACAGAAGCTGAGGCCCTCTGGGCGGGGCCCCCTGCGCAAGGTGGGGCCCCATGCAGCCTGCGTGATTGGCCTGTAGGGAGGAGCGGCCCTGGATAAAACCCTAGTAAAGAGGGGACGCCCTTAAGTATACGGATACTTAGAAACCGAGTGTGTTCCGTTCGCCGTGGTGGCAGTGGTATGACTTATATTTAATCTGTTCTGCCTTACCAACTCAGGCATTAATAAAGACATATTTGATCTGTTTTGCCTTATTAAAACAGGCATTGATAAAGACGTATATTTGATCGGTTTTGCCTTACTAACTCAGGCATTGGTGAAGATTTATATTTGATCGGATACAACCTTTGATGGGGGGACACCCTTAAGTAGGATCCTTAGAAACAGGGCGGGAGTGAAGCACCCCGTGGGGGACTTTTAAAGTGTCATTGAGGCACCGGAAACAAAGAAAAACCGAGCTAATAAAAGACCCTTAAAGTATCCTGGTCAAGAGAATCCTCTTTTCCTAACGCAGTTGTACAGATGTAGCGCTTCATTTCAGACAGTTTGAAACGCGAGGGCCGTGATTGGTACGTGATCTGTCCTCGCTCAAGGGAAAACCTCCAGCTTGACTTGAGACTTCCCCCGTGATAAATAAATGTAATTATTATGAAGCCAGCTGCAATGGATCATTGATCCACCAGGGGGTGCAGTGGGGTTCCACACTGGAGCTCATGTGAAATAAAGTCAGATACAGTACGCTGGATGTACAGCGGAACTTTGTTAAGATCCATATGTCACGGATATCATACTCTGTGCTAAATAAGAGACATGTAATTATTTACAAAACATCACCATGTTGTTATTTAACTAAATACTGTTGCTTAGTCGAAAAAAACGAACGGGAGGAAAAGCGCTCAGCTCTCGATTTTTAATCCTAATTTAATCCTCATCTTCACCACGATCATTTATCTTTATGTTCGCCGAATTGACATGAAATCACTGACACATATGAATATACTGTATTCAACTTCATTAAAACGTTATTAACGTGCCTAAACTCAGTAATTCACTAAAAATATTGATATTTTAATGGAGCCTCGTCGGCAGATCAGGATCTTGATCAGCATGAAGGGTGTTATTTTCCCCATAAGGAACAAGTCGCTGCAAATTATCCCGCTTATTACATGGCCACATTCATACATTTGGGGCGGTGGTGGCGGAAGTCGATAGGGACTTGGCTTGGCAACTGGAAGGTCACCAGTTCAAGTGCTACCGAGGTGTCCTTGAGCAAGGCACCGTTCCCTACACTGCTCACCGGGCGCCGTTCAAAGATGGCAGCACACTGCTCCTAACACTAGGATGGGTCAAATGGCCAACCCTGTCGCCTAAATATTACGTTCCCACAGAACTAAACTGCATCTCAATTACGTTAAGCAAGAACGTATTTTCTCCCACGTTACGTTCGTTATGAACGTAACTCAAATACGTTTATTTCTACATATCTTTGCTATTTATTGTCTTGCCTATAATAATAATAATATAATAGTTCATTTATAAATATCATTTTAGAGCACACATTTGAAATCAGTAGGCGAGGCTGTGTAATTTTGCCAGCTCTTACTCTCATCAGCGAGGCAGAAAAATAATAGTTTTTAACATGCCAAAAAGCTGTGTCGTTTATTGCACCTCAAACGTTTAAAACAAATCCAGTTACGTGTTTTCTGTACTTCTCTAAGAAGAAAGGACAGTAACAGAAGATCTCTGTGACGCCAGATGTGGTGTTGTTAATGCGATATGATATCCGAAAAACATTTCAGTTTAGGATGGCCGAAGACACTACACTACCCATAATCCCCAGCTATCGTTTGGGACTACAGTCCCGTTGACAAACCCCGTGATTAATCTTCAAGCTCTGTGATTGGATGTTGGAGTGGCAGCGCGCCAAGGTTACGCCGAGCGTCAAGCTCTTTGATATAGAACGAAACCACGGCAGACTATTCAAAACTGGACCTCGAACGCCCCCCCAGAACTACCACATGCTGGCTATTGTGTTTCGCAACATGTTCTCTATGGCACGTCTCTACTGGGAATTGTAGTTTTAAAAGACGTTTTTCAAAAATTAGAAAGTTGACAGTATTAAACTGTGTACAGCCCTGGAGGTTTAGGCGATAGGAAACACATTGGTGTGTACACATTTAAAACATGTAATACTACATGGGTGAAAATCGCTGTATCCATAATGGGCAGCATTAATATATATTTACTCCACTACAATTCAGAGGTTAACCTGGTATTTTTACTCCACTACATTTACTTTAGTAACTCTGCAGATTCTTATTAATGATGTGAAATATAAACAAACCTTTAAAGCAGACTTAGTTACACCTGAGTAAATTCAGGGAAAGGTGTGATTGTCAAGTGCCAATACAATCAGGAGAGATATTTGATAGTGGTGCTTGAGAAGACTAAACATTTATCTGCAGATCTCTATAAAGATATTAATTACCTTGTTATTCTCTACTAATAGTTAATTACAAGACATCTATCAATATGTTGTGTACCTCCCACCATTAAACTGTCAAATTCTGCACATTTTCTATACTATCTATCTACATAAGAGTATAATTAATGTGTATAATATCAGTTAAAATAGTGCTTCAACATAGTTAACATTGCAGAAAGCAATACATTAGACGTTAAGTACTTTGTCAGGCCTTAATATTTATCTGTAGATACCCCCAAAGTGTTTTTCTTATTTGAAAGAAGACCTTAACCTAAAGTATTATTTAATGTTAAATAGAGGTTAATTAGTTTGTATGTTTTGCACATCCTCCTATTAATATCTTTGTACATCGTGTACTATAACCTGTTTTATTGTAGAGATCACTTACAGTATCTTCTTGATTTTTTCACAGACCTTCTACTTTCCCCCTAATGAAGAGTATGTACTCTTAATGTTTTTTTCAATCAAATAACATATATCAACAAAAATAACATTATTCAACACAATAATTCAATAACGTGCTGTACCACTAGGCGGTGCACACCAGGTACACACAGCATACTAATAATAACTTTGTATTAGGACACTTATGTATGTATAACATCTGAAGATGTGTAGTTTTTATTCATGTTTTACATACTTGTACAGGATATTGCTATACTATTTCTCATGCTTTACTTCTACACATTAATATCTGATTTGTAACAATCACAGACAGAAAGGCATATCCATCATTTAATGGTAAGCTATTGAAATTGTGGATTCATAGATGTGTCTCTCCCATCACCCAAATTCCCTGACCTATCAGTATTTACATTCTTATATTCAAAGAAAACAGTCCTTTTCTATCAGCTGTGCACCGTTATGGTGTAAATTGTAACCTATCTATCTACCAATTGGATCAAATATAAAAGTCAGCCGAATTAGTATTGATACTGCAAGGAGACGTATTTTGTGAAAAGAAATGCAAGGTGTTGTTTTAAATTGTTGATATATTTATGATCACGTCACATATTCAGTTTTGGCGGCAGTTCTCCTGTTTTTTCCAGAAGGTCTTCTCATCAGGGCTTCTATTAAAATAAAGAACTACAGCAGATGTGTAATATTTAATGCAGCCGAACTGTGTATGACAATGGCCGTTATGTGATGACTTCCAAAGAGAAAAGCAAAGAACACTCGGAATAATAAGTATTATTATTATTTTATTTTTTCGGATTATCATATCGTATAACATCATATCCCAACATGCATTGCGGCTAAACATTCCAATCACGAGCTTCAAGCTGAGGGTCTTGGGTAACTGTTCAGTGGGTTTGTGTGTATCCTCAAAATATCCCTTTTAGGCCTACGTCTGTTTCCGGTGACTTTATTTACGGCTAAAAAGCCCAATATTATAGAATTAAACGAATAAATAAAAACAAGGATAATGTGTGTTTTGTTGAGTAAATAAGGAAAAAAAGATTTTCAAAATACAGATTTCAGTATTTTGAGGCTCTAAGCCCCATTCTTTTCCTCACAGATGGAAAAAAAAGTCCGACAGTATACGATTTAAAATAAAAACATAAAACACTGGCATGTAATTTACGTTAGAATACATAGAATGGTTTTGAATAATAGATGAGAGTAAAATCGTCACTTTACAGCACCGCCCACTTTGGGGAAACCAACGCTGTCATTTGAATGGCGATCAAGCCTGAAGCCACAGAGATCTTCTGTTACTGTCCTTTCTTCTTAGAGGAAGTTACAGAAACACGTAACTCTGGATTTGTTTTAATGTTTGAGGTGCAATAAACAACACAGCAGCTTTTTGGCATGTTAAAAAACTATTATTTTCTGCCTCACTCATGAGAGTAACAGCTAGCGAAATTACAGCCTCGCCTACTGATTTCAATGTGTGCTCTAAAATGATATTATATAATGACTATTATCATATTATAAGAAAGACAATAAATGGCAAAGATATGTAGAAAATAAACGTTATTTGAGATACGTTCATACGAACGTAACGTAGGAAGAAAAATACGTTTCTTGCTAAACGTAATTGAGAATGCAGTTTTAGTTCTGTGGGAACGTAATTTTTAGGAGAGAGGGTTGCAAATGCAGAGAAAACAATTTCCCACGGGATTAATAAAGTATAATCAAATCAAAATCAAATCAAATTCTCAACAAAGTAACGACATGACTCCCAATATTAATTGAAATGGTTTTATGGATTTAGAAAATGTTTATTGATTTAAAAAATAGTTGTATGTATTGTTTAAATTGACATGCATCCGCTAAGAAAAATAGTCCGTTGTTACCGTTTTTTAAACATATTCCAATATGTACATCTTCTGATGTAACAACAATTAGACCCTCCAGAAAAACACGGGCTAAAATCCTTGATTATGCGATTAAACATGCAGGGTTTCTTGTGATTTTATGCGGTGAAATTGCGGGAAGTTGCGGAAAGTTGCGAAATATGCTAAATATTTTTTGGGAATATTGGGCTGTTCTTATTTATTCTCTCTCACACACAACCTGCCACTAACGTTAAACCCCTTTTACTATTCAATTAAACACATTCAATGTTATTTATTGTAAAAGCAATTGGGCTATTTTAATCACACTCTCTCACACACACACACACACACACACACACACTTCTCCGCCTCATTCCATTTTTATTTACTGTTCGTTATTTTACCAGCTTCAATCTTGTAGGCTTCTCACCTCGTTTGTTGTAGCCCTCGAAAGGGGTTTGGAGGTTGATGCTTCGGTGAACCTGAGTTGTTTGGCTTTCTTGTCCGCAGCATCAGAAAGCATTTTCGAATGTTTGAATGAATCAAAGTGGGTCGTCACTGTCGATTTTCTCTATGCTCCAACACAGTTGCACGGGGTGCAGAATAGTTTTCCCCCCACTTTCGTGCAAGACATCGGGGTACTGCTTTGCCCGGTCTTCAGCAGAAATGTTCGTCGGTAAATGAGATGGATTACATTTTTTCATCTTGGTGTTTCTCTCTCTCGTGAGTTCCACACGGTTGTTGTTTACCTTCTGTGATGCGCGAGCTGATGACGTCGCGTCATCATCACTTCACGTCAAGGCGAGTTAACTTTTTTTCTTCTCAACTTTGTGTGGAAAAATGCGGGGATTATTCGGCCTTTTGATAAATATGCGGCCTTTTAAAATCTGCGCCATTTTGCGGTAAAATTCTGCGATCGCCGAATCGCATTTTCTGGAGGGTCTAAACAATAACATTATAAATAGTAACATAGCTGAACATGTTATTGCACATTTAACTTTGAATGTTACTGACCTGAGATGTTTTTATTACATGAATTAAGGTGACTGAGGTTTTTAACATAGACAGAGCACAACTGAAACATAACATCTGAAACGATGTAACAAATAATACACTTTTTGGGGATGCAGCTTAGAACGGGCGTGTCGCCCACTGTTCTGCCAGTGTTGGCAGGACAGGAGAGTGTGTGCACCAGTCTGCCTTGATCTATGAATTCATGTCCGTGACACTCACTGCTGCCCACAGCTGTTTTATAGAAGGAAAACCTCCTTCACTTCATGAAAGTGTTTTAACCCACACACCTCTATACACACACACGACACACACACACACACACACACACACACAATGACATAAAATCACTGACAAATATGAATATACTGTATTCAACTTCATTAAAACGTTTAACGTGCCTAAACTCAGTAATTCACTAAAAATATTTATATTTTAATGGAGCCTCGTCGGCAGATCAGGATCCCAACGCGTAGCGGGAGGGATCTTGATAAGCATGAAGGGTGTTATTTTCCCCATAAGGAACAAGTCGCTGCAAATTATCCCGCTTATTACATGGCCACATTCTCAACAAAGTAACAACAGGACTCCCAATATTAATTGAAATGTTTTTATTGATTTAAAAAATAGTTGTATGTATTGATTTTAAATTGACATGCATCCGCTAAGAAAAATTGTCCGTTGTTACCGTTTTTAAACAGTCTGAATGAAATGGCAGCTCTCAGCTGTGTATTTACACAACTAATGGCCCATCAACCACAGTTCTCTCCCCCCTCCCCCCCTGATCTTTCTTCTCCAGCAGCTAAATTAACTGTAGGTTACTCTGAGTGACAAGCTTACAGTAAGACACAACACTGTCATTGCAAGTGACCCTCAGTTGGTTGACTTTTATGTTCAACTACTAAAATCGTTACTGATAAAAAAGGGCTTCTACTGTAGCCTACCTAATGACCTTAACACTAGAACACTAGGTTTTTGTATAGGCCTATCTAACACCGTCTAAATGCAATTTTTAACAACATAGGGTGCTACATAACACACTTCAGGAAAGTCACGGATTGGGAGACTTTAATATTTTTATTGAAACAAAGGTTACATTGCACACACCACAACACACATCACACAAATTGACCCGATTGGCGGTTCTAGTGTTAAAATAAACTCACTAATGAATGAAACCAGTTGAATTCGCATTATTCTTATTCTTATCATTCTTTATGAGCGCAGAAATAGTCTTAAAATCAGATGAAATCTGACGGCAGGCAGTTAGCTCTGATCACCGATGATAAATGCGCCACACCTAATCGCTGGCCATTCAGCCACAGAGCTCCCTCTATACAAATCAAACTTTAGACGGTGTGAAAGCACCTATTGTTTTAAATAATGGTCGGAAGTTGCCTGTGAGCCATCTGCAAAATCCGGCTTACTTTGAGCATGTGTTTTAAAGAGCCTGTGACACGGGTTTTCCCCCATCTACCAAACCCATCAATTTGAGTAAATATTGTCCCCTTGAAAAACCGTTACTGAACTGATTTTGGATATTTGTACTTTGATAACCATTAATCTGCCCTTCAATGTTGACAATGTTCTGGATCTTCTCGCGGATTCTTCAAGTCCCGCCAAATGATGGGTTGACGTCATTGCGGGCACAGCGCTCCAGCTGCACCGTTCAGGATCCCAGCATCTGCATGCAAACGCACGATGGTGCACACAGCAGCAAGCTCAGACAGCGATGACAGTTTAATTTTGAACGTGTCTGAGAGCTCATATGAGGCTGAAGGATCGGTTTATGTTGTATCTGTTAGAAGTTTAGGAATGAGGTGCGTCAATATGGGCGATCATATGGTCATGTAGCCAGTGGTGGAATGGGACTAAAAATCATCCCGGGACTCTCGACCGGCCCTCTTCGGGACCGCTAGTAAATTGTCAACGGGGGGAGTGGGGGATGTCAGGGGCGGCGGGGTGCTGTAGATAGTAAATGTAAATATGTAAATATTTGTGTCACTGCATCCTGGTAAAATATAATGTATAATGTAATGTGTCTTTGACATTAGCGCTGCTAGCCACCTGTGCCCTGTACTACGAAGCCAGTTCAACAGACCCTGGATATGTTTGAGTAACAACTAACTAACAACAACTAACTAACAAACGAAATCTCGCTAAGCGGTTCCTACGACGCTGGTTATCAACTCGGTAAATCAAGCCAGGGTTTCTCTCTCCAGCTGAGAGCGCGTTCATGTCTAACCCCCTAAACGCACCAGGAGCGTCTGCGCCGCGTTACGGCCGCGCCGCGGCGGTCGTAAGGATCGCGGCCACTCTAGTCAATGGGTGCTATTCCACCACACGCGCCGCGTTACGGCTCAGACGCGTCCCAGAAGCGGCTCGGCGCAGCGCTTCTCTAAAATTAGGATGAATCCTATTTTTGCCGCGGTGCAGCCGTAAGGTAAGGTCGGGCAGGCAGCCCCCCCTCGCAGGAAGTGGAAAGGTGAGCATCCGGGCCAGTGCCCATCCCGCATATCTACTAATTTAGCAGACCCCCCTCCTCATCACAACACCCTCCCACTACGATCGCACAATGGACGACGAGGTGTTCATAATGGAAGTGGAGAAACACACAATTTTATACGATGTAACCAATGCTTTTTACACGAGGACAACATCAGAAAGGACAAGGCCTGGTTTTTAGTCGCTGCAGTTTTGTGGAGTGGAAGGTAACAACTACATATTAATGTTTTTAAAGTTAATAATTACTTGTAGGTACAGTACAGAGCCATTCAGTAGTTTTAACATCTTGTGAAAGTCGTTAAAAAACTGTTCAGTAAACTTGCATTTCACAATAAAAGTAATATCTTATTTCCTATATCAAGATTATAATATTATATTATATTATTTTGTATTTATAGTTTTATAAATATTGGTTTTTCAACTATACTTTATCTTGTAATTTCGCCAGGGAATCAATACGTTGTGTTTAACTCTTTTATAATGATATTATATTTTGTATTATAATTTGTTTTTATTCATGTGTTATAACAACTACCCAAAATACTCTCATAATGTTTAAATACAGTATGCTGTGGTGGAAAATCTTGCATTTATAGTCAGATAAATTGTGAGGACAGACAAGAATAATTTGGCAGTCATTTGTCAGACAAAACCATTTATTATAAATTGTATTACATACACAGTAGCGCATCCTAGGCGATAGCTGAATGCTAGGCTGACCAATGAGTCCCTGGAAGCCAAGTATCTGAAGGGTAAAAAAAGCAAAGAAAAATATGTGAAATCATGTTATTAATCTGAATCTATTCTTTGTTTCAGTCGACATTTGCAAGGCACGATGGAAGTCACTCCGGGATGCTTTGTTAAAAACAGGAAGAAAATCTCTCCCAAGTGGATCTGCAGGCGGCCACGCAAAAGGGCTGGAAGTATACAGACATAATTGTCCTTCCTTTTGCCCTATGTACAGCAAAGGAGGTATGTATGCACATATTTTAATTTATATAATTTTGTAATTTGTGATGATGTATTGCAAAGGGTATGAAAGACTTTATTTTAAATTACATAAATATGTTCCTATTGCATAAATTAATCCCCAGAAAAAAGGTTTTAATTGTTTTCATGTTGTTTCTTTTCATATAGTTCAAAAAAGCAGCTTGAGCAATCCTTCCCCTGTAGAAGACATGGAGAGAGCATCTACACCCCTGTCATTGGAAACAGAGGAACATGCCAGGACAGCATGTGGATCTCCAGCCCCACCACCTCTGGTACCCACAACCTCTGCAGAGAGGCAAAGGCCCTCTAGGTCCCGTAGCCCCAGGGATCCCATTTCCACACCAGCAGCGGCCCAGCGTTCCACACGGGACACAAGGAGGAGGCCACAGAGCACAGACCTTGGAGAGCAGCTGATATCTCTACTGCAGGAACCTCCAACTGCACCACACATGCCAGACTCAGAATTAGAGGAGTCATACTACTTTGCTCTCAGTCTTGTGCCCATGTTGCAAAGACTGGACAAAGACAGAAAACATCAGGCAAAAGTCTGTATTTTAAACACCTTCCACAACTTGGAAAGAGACACCCAACACCAGCAACATTGGCAGCCCATTGACCATCCCCCCGCCACTCAACATTCCATTCACACCTCCAGGCCAGTAGCCTTTCGGCCAAGTGTACCCCAACCCCCACGCGCCCAATCAACACCTACAAGGCCATCAGACATGCTGTCCTCCAGCAGTTGCTCAGCTTGGCAGGAGTCTTTTTACGAACAATAGTTGAGCAATTGAGTTCATTGTTTTTTTTTACTGTAAATAGTTACTTTTTTTTTGTGTTGATTGTTTATATTTGATGTTTCTGTTTAAAGTGTTGTTAAGGGTGAAATTGTTAAAAAATAAAACGTTTATTAAATTTGTGGTCAGTGATGTATGTCTGTGAAATGGGCATTTGACCTAAGTGCAACAGCCAGTCTCTGCTTGGGTTCAATGGCAGCTCTGTAATTTGTGGATTGTCTGGTCAGTTCAGGGCCCAGGAGGGACAGCAGTTCATCCATCTGCTCTGCACTCATCCGAAAATATTGGTGATGTCGTTGGCTGTCCAGCCTCAGCTCAGTCACTTGTTGTCTCCTTTGCTGGTTGAGGGGGGTGCACCCAAAACCGGCTCCCCCTCCTCCCCCCATCCCCCCGTAGTCTTTCAAGTAGGAGAATACATGCCAGCGTTCTCCTCCGGTTTACAGGCACTGTAAATTATATATATATAGAATAATTATGATGAATGCATATTTTTTTTACCACTAAAATACAGCAAACACATCTTTGATTCATGTCGTTTATAACTGGAATATTACAATTATTATTAACTGTGTCTGTAGTCTACAACACAACAACATAGGAAATAACAACAATAAACCCGATTTAAACAGACACAAACATAAACTATTTAACTACGTAGCCTACTTACTTGTAGAAGTACAAATGTCCAGGAAATATTCCAAAATCAACAACAACTGCGAGGCTAACATCAAAGACATTTATACCAGATACAAAGGGAAGTGGGAACAGGAAGCACTTGGGGGAGTAGTAGAAGAGAACAGAGCATTAACAGCAGGATAACATTGGGTCACTCTGGATTAAACTCATCACTGCATCTGATTGGAAAACATCCAAATGGCAATTGTGATGGTTGCCAACAACCAGAGACAATACATCATGTATTTGTTAGCTGCCCGGAATATACAAGGCAAAGACTCATTCTGAAAACTGCACTGGAACAACTCAACATCAAGGACATGGATTATCAAGTCAATATATGTAAAGTAAATCAAGAATGAAGCAACAAGCTGATCTTCAAATTCCTCAAAAGCACTAGTTTGAGGATAAGGATTTAATATGAACATTTAATAACTCAACAGTAGGTGGCGATATATGCTCCAAGTGGAAGCGATTCGCCATTAAAGAGAAGAAGAACTACAGGCTGCACACACGACGCTCCGCTTCCGCAACGTTTTGAAACGCGCCTGGTGTGTCAGGTCGCAGGAGGAGGTCGCAGGAGGAGGTCGCAGCGCGGCGCAGCCGCAACGTAACGCGGCGCAGACGCTCCTGGTGCGTTTAGGGGGTTAGACACGAGTGGATCTGACTTTAATTACATTTGACTCGAGTGTTTCGTCAACATAATGTGTTGCTTAAAATAATACTTCTGCATACAGTCTGTGACACTGTGAGTGTTGCATGGCCAGATGAGGCCGGAGAAGCTGACTCAGATAAGGAAATATATGATATATTATGATATTATATGATCGATGATCTGATTGATGATGTAATATGAATGATAAGTGCGACACGTCGGCGTCTTCTCTGCATACGGCAGTTTTAAACTGTATTTCCTTTATCCTGTAATATGACTTGAGAGATTTAAACTCCGCACACTGAGTTGATCTCTTTTCTATAGACGCCGGAGGCGGGCAGCGTCAGGTAAAATAAGTTATTTAGCCTTCTCAAACCTGAGCCTCACGCGCCGCCTATGGGGGATGTGCTAGTTACTTATCCGACCGGCCCACTTCGGTACCGGCCCATCGGGATTCGTCCGATGGGCAGTCCGCCACTGCACCCAGCCCACGTAAACTGTCAACGGGGGGAGCCTCGCTGCGGGGGAAACGGTGGGACCTAGTGTCCCGATCGAAGTGGGAATAATAATAATAATCCGTGCATTTTATCCATTAATTTCCCCAACATTGTGGTAAAAAACCACACGTTTAATCCATGTTGTTGGTGTACTACAACTACAAAAGCATCGGTTTGTTTTCTCATCAGGAAATGCAGACCGGCTCAAACAAACGATTTTTAATCATCATCCTCACGATCATTAATGTATCATATGTTTCGCCGAATTGACATGAAAGCACTAATAAATGTAGTTTCATCCACTTGAGTTTTACAACTACAAAAATAATCGATTTGTTTTGATATCACATCCGACGGGAGGAAATTCAGCAGCTCTCACTCCCGATTTTAATCCTAATGTAATCATCATCTTCACCACGATCATTTATGTTTATGTCGCCGAATTGACATGAAAGCACTGACACATATGAATATACTGTAGTCAGCTTCATTAAAACGTTATTAACGTGCCTAATCTCAGTAATTCACCATTTCTACGCATGACAACACACTTTGTCCGTGTTTGGCTCTCGAAGCGTTCCCGCATTGACGTCACTTCCGGCTTCCCCCCAAAACTTCAAAATGAGTTGAAGGAATTTCCCCGCGATGTTCGAAATTATTGATATTTAACGGAACGGGTATCGCTTTTTCTTTTTTAAACTGGCGGTTCGAGATTACTAGTAGCCCAATATTTCATTGCACAACAGTTGTTGGGATGCTGTCACAGGCTCTTTAAACAGTTTAATTCCCTTCGTGAATTGTTTCCACTTGCGCCGTCCTTTAATTTCTTCATACAGCGGGAATCCAAATAAATAATCCTGAGTCCAATAACCATCAAAGTCACTCCAATAGTGCTCCTTAATTACGCTTACCAAATCGCAGGTTGATGCGGTGGATGCTTTACCTACAGGCCCTATTGTCTGGACATCTGCCACATTAAAGGTTCGGATAACGTGGTGGCCAATGCTTTGTCTAGAGCTCCGAGCTCTTAAAGGTCCCATGTCATGCTTTTTCCGGTTATTACCCGTCCCCTTGTGTGTTATGAAGGTTTTAATGCATGTAAACGGTCTGCAGAGTCAAAAACCCTCAAAGTACACCCTGTAGGGAGTAAAAATGTAATACAGAAAATACCTCTCTATGCTGCCCCAGAACGCCTCGTTGGAGATTTCTCATTTTCTTCCTGGGTATCGCCAGAGCCCTAGAGAGATAAGAGTTACGACACTCTTTGATGTCGCCGCCAGCCGGTCACGTGGTTTATGTATGCCGGGATAGTTCCAAACGCACTTCCGTGGCAATGCTTCTCTATGGCAAAAAACAGCACGAACATGGTCAAAATAGTCATAGATTAAACCAACGCTGTTATTTTTTAAAGATTGCTTTCATATTTACATGATGTAGTTACACTTTGTATGGATTGGCACTATTTACAAGTTCCGTTATTTAACGATATTTTGAGGGGAAAGTGTGGTAGCACATGCAGGCTATGTTGATGTCACTGCCAGGGCAGTCACGTCCGTAGTATAGTTGCGCTGCGCTGTCATGTTCTTCTATGGGACAGACAGACAACAGCGATTGCGTTATTGAATGGTAAATATATATTAAAAAAAACACAAGTACTTTTTCAGCTGTAATTGCATTATTGCATACTTTTTATTGATAGTTTTGCATTTGGAGAGGCAGGGTGACAACGGAAAGCTTGGTAGCCTATTACTTAGATACGTTTTACATTTTTGGAGGGAAACGCTTGTGTTCATGTTAGCATGGGTAGCATGATCATGTTAAGACTATGAATATCATTTGACCACAACAGTGGATGAACAATTGATATATGTGTTTGAACAAGAACAACAGGAAGAACAAAGTAAAAGGGACGAACAAATGTGTGAACAAGTATTAAGAACAGTGTATGGAAAAAGTGATGTGTGGTTAGAACAAAACAAAGTAAAATGAATGAGAAGGAGAACAAATAGGGTTAGGGTTAAACAGAAAAAGATTAATTCAGCCAAAAAAACACAATTTGATTAATCTAAAGTGTAAAACAATCTTCAACACAGACCAAATTAGTGCCCTTGGACAACAAAACATATGGTGGGGCAAAGAACGATAAAATTAAATTGAGACAGAGTGGGAGACTGAAAAATGATTACTATGATAAATATTAAAAACTATTTACAGAAGCTTCTGTTGAACCATGGTTCAACAGAGCAACAAAAACAGGTTTGTCAATGACGAGGCCACTTTGCCAGGGGGAGGTGATCCAGCGACGAGACAATAAAAAAAAAAAGAGAAACTGAAAAAAGCAATTCATATTAGGTTCTGTTGTGGCGCTACAGGATATAAAACCTTCCAAACCATGACCTCTGCCTGAAATCAGGACCACTCAGAGGAGAGTGCAGCACATCAAACTGGAGTCAGGAGTGTGAATACCACATTTTGGCTAAAACAAATTGTTGCTTACCAATACAGTGGCTGAACAATGGACACCAAAAAGTGAAAAACAGAACCATAATTGTGCGAACAACAATATTTGTTTGTAAACAAATATTTACAAACAACTAATTACAAAAAAGAAACTATTTACAAAAAAGGGTTAGGGTAAGCAACTATTTACAAAAAGCAATACAGAACTCTACATGGGAGCCTGCCTGCAGACCTCCACTCTCAGGACAGTTCCGGTGCAGACCTCCACTCTCAGGACACCTCCACTGCCAGTAAGGAAGTGACGATTCTGACGCGTTTTTTTTCCCGCCCACCGAAGGACTCGTTTGATGGAAGTTTTAAAATCACAATGGAGACTCATCACGGAGGTGATGAGTCCGCCCACCGTGCACTTTGGGTCGGCCTCGGTCAAGCCCTTTTGACCCCCCGCTCAAATGACACCATGGAGGAATGTAACGGGAGTTGACCGTCACCGGTAACTGGTACGCAGGTTATGTGCGTAATCTGAAATGCGTACCGTCACTTGTGTCACAAAGCGCATTTGCGACATACTTGTGAAGCTTTTCCAGAAGGCGGTAAGATCACCGGACGACAGAGTGGGTCTCCGTGTGCACAGACAGGGCTGCTGTTAACGTCGGTCTGTACAACGGAATTGTGTCAAAACTACGCCAACCGGCTGCGGAGAGAGACTCCCCCCCCCTTCACTGGAGAACTGCGCTGATCACAACGTTCCACACTCTGTGGTCACGAAGTACTCCACTAGCCCCCCCCCTGTCGACTTTCCTGAAGTACTCCTCCGTTGATAGAAATCAACACGTAATGAATTAAGACCCCACGGTTTGATGATTGATAGGTGTTGTGGGCTGTCTTTCATTTGACAAGCAGAATTTTTTTATAATAAACATAGATATGGATATATAATGGATATATCCCCTTCTTTCATTTATCTTTCCATTCCCACACAACAATATACATATAAAGAAATGGCATATTTTGGACATCGTTCGAATGGTGATTAATCATGATTAATTAATTTTTAAGCTGTGATTAATCTGATTAAAAAATGTAATCGTTTGACAGCCCTAATATATATATACGTATATATATATATATATATATCGTATATATATGTCTATATATGTATATATATCACATATATGTATATATATATGTATGATATATATACACATATATGTATATATGTATGTATATATATATACGTATATGTATATATTACACATATATATATATATATTATATAGTATTATGTATATATATGTATATATATATATATATGTATATATGTATATATATGATATGTGTTATATGTTATATATGTATATATAATATATGTATATATATATGTATATATTATATATATATGTATATCTATATATATATATGTATATCTATATGTATATATATATATGTATATATATATATATGTATATATATGTATATATATATGTATATGTATATATGTATATATGTTATGGTATATATATTTATATAGTATTATATATATATATGTGATATATATATGTGTATATATATATATATGTTATATATGTATCTATGTATATATATGTATATATATGTATATATGTATATATATGTATATATGTATATATATGTATATATATATGTATATATGTATGTATATATGTATATGTATATATATATGTATATATATGTATATGTATATATATATGTATATATGTATGTATATATATGTATATAGTTATATATGTATATATATGTATATATGTATATATATATATACATGTGTCAGTAAGATTTTATTTTGTATTTGCGTGCATTTCCTGTTCGGAAAGTGGCGCTGCGGCTGTACTGATAGTAACAACAATACAAGGTGTCCGTATATATCTATAGATATATACATCCATCCATCCATCCATCCATCCATCCCTCCATCTTCTCCCGCTTCTCCGTGGTCGGGTCGCGGGGGTAGCAGTTCCAGCAGAGCCCCAAACTTTCTTTCCCTGGCGACATCAACCAGCTCTGACTGGGGGATCCCAGGCGCTCCCAGGCCAGCGAAGAGATATAATCCCTCCACCTGGTCCTAGGTCTACCCCTTGGTCTCTTCCCAGCTGGACGTGCCTGGAACACCTCCCTAGGGAGGCGCCCAGGTGGCATCCTAACTAGGTGCCCGAACCACCTCAACTGGCTTCTTTCGACGCGAAGGAGGAGCGGCTCACTCCGAGCGGCTCAACTCCGAGTCCCTCCCTGATGACCCGAACTTCTCACCTTATCCCTAAGGGAGACACCAGCCACCCGGCGGAGGAAACCCATCTCGGCCGCTTGTATCCGCGATCTCGTTCTTTCGGTCATGACCCATCCTTCATGACCATAGGTGAGGGTAGGAACGAAAATGGCCCGGTAGACAGAGAGCTTTGCCTTCTGGCTCAGCTCCCTTTTCATCACAACGGTGCGGTAAAGCGACTGCAGTACCGCTCCCGCTGCTCCGATTCTCCGGCCCATCTCACGCTCCATTGTTCCCTCACTCGAGAAGAAGACCCCGAGATACTTGAACTCCTTCACTTGGGGTAAGGACTCATTCTCTACTTGGAGTAGACAGTCCATCGGTTTCCTGCTGAGAACCATGACCTCAGATTTGGAGGTGCTGATCCTCATCCCAGCCGCTTCACACTCGGTTGCGAACCGATCCAGTGAGTGCTGAAGGTCGCAGACCGATGAAGCCATCAGAACCACATCATCCGCAAAAAGCAGTGGTGCAATCCTTAGTCCACCGAACTGCAGACCCCCTCCCCCACGACTACGCCTCGAAATCCGATCCATGTATATTACAAACAGGATTGGTGACAAAGCGCAGCCCTGGCGGAGGCCAACCCTCACCGGAAATGGGTCCGACTTACTGCCGAGGACCCGGACACAGCTCTCGCTTTGGGAGTACAGAGATTGGATGGCCCTGAGTAGAGACCCCCTCACCCCATACTCCCGCAGCACCTCCCACAGTAACTCCCTGGGAACTCGGTCATACGCCTTCTCCAAGTCTACAAAACACATGTAGACCGGATAAGCGTACTCCCAGGCCCCCTCCAGGATCCTTGCGAGAGTAAAAAGCTGATCCGTCGTTCCACGACCAGGACGGAATCCGCATTGTTCCTCCTCAATCTGAGGTTCGACAATCGGCCTGACCCTCCTTTCGAGTACCTTGGAGTAAACTTTCCCGGGAGGCTGAGTAGTGTGATGCCTCTGTAATTGGCACACACCCTCTGATCCCCCTTTTTAAAAAGGGGAACCACCACCCCGGTCTGCCACTCCTTCGGCACTGTTTCCGACTTCCACGCAACATTGATGAGACGTGTCAACCATGACAGTCCCTCAACACCCAGAGCCTTCAGCATTTCCGGGCGGATCTCATCCACCCCCGGGGCTTTGCCACTGTGGAGTTGTTTGACGACCTCAGTGACCTCCCCCCGGGAGATTGGTGTTGATCCCCCGTCATACTCCAGCTCTGCCTCTAACATAGATAGATATATACATATGTATATAATAAGTGTCACGATCCGTCAGGTCACAATCTGATTTTATTTTGTATTTGCGTGCATTTCTTGTTTGGAAAGTGGCACTGTACTGATAGTGGTGATTTTATTTTGGAATTCTTAGCGTGCACTTCCTGTTCTAAGAGTGGAGGTGTCCTGATAGTGGAGGTCTGCACCGGAACTGTCCTGAGAGTGGAGGTCTGCAGGCAGACCCCTCTCGAACTCTAGGGCATCCAGGAGCCTAACCATTTTGAAAAAAACAAAAAGGTTCCTTTGTGAAAGGGACATCCTCTTCATCTGTTTCCTGGGCCCTAAAAAGTAGAGCAAGAATAGGAACAGTGGTGAATAAGGGGAGAGAATACCGTTGGGAGCAGACTGAACAGAGGACATAGCAATATTCATGTTAAAATGTTTGCACAACACATATTATGGCACTTCCGTTTATATTGCATTTTAATAGATCAGTTGTCATACCATGGTTGGAAGTGCAGTATTTGGATGCTCTAATCGATCCGAGAAGGGGTTCCGGATGTATGGCTTCCCTAAGGACGTAGAGCCAAGGAAGAGATGGATGGCAATGGTCAACAGACAAAACCCGTGTCTGACAGAGGAAAACAACAGCAGAAAACTCTGTCATGTAAGTAATGTTCACAGAGGTGACATGACTTGTTAACATTTTAAAGGGCATCATATTTCCAAGTGGAGATAATTATGACTCTTCAATGACATTTGAAGTGTGCAGTGGAAACTGATCAAACCTACCTACCTACCTACAGGTACAATTTGAAGACGACCAATATATTGGCAACAAATCAGGAGGAAATTTGAGGTTGAGGCCAGATGCTGTTCCAACAGTAATTATACATCGGCCTAAGCCGAAAAGGAGGAAATCCACGTCAAGGTGTATGCCTCCAGCTGTTAATGTCAGGAATGATGACCACACCTATTATGGCACATCAAACATTGGTATGATATATGAAGCTAACAATGTTTCCCATGTTATATAATTCAAGGATAGACTACACTCCTAATGCAACCTTCAGATTATACAGCTTCAAAACTACCAGCTTCCTCCGGGACTCCATCCATCTATTTCGGGGCCTGAAGATCGGTCCCAAGGGCAGCTGGAAACCAGTCCAGACAGGACTGGTGATGGCCACGACAACAATCCTGGAGGTCCAGCATGACCTGTTGAGACAAGGGCACAAATTTGTTCTCACAAGCCGCTTCACTCAAGACTGCCTGGAAAACACATTTTCGTTCATTCGTCTGAGGAACTCTGTCCCAACACCTGTAGAGTTCCAATATGCACTGCGCGCTGTCACCGTGGGCCAGTTCCTATCGCCAGTGCATACTGGCAGTTACGTGGAGGATGGATCAGACCACTTGGCGGACTTCCTGGACACGCAGAACAGCAGCTGCAGTCCTCCTGATGTTCTAAGAGTGGAGCAGCTGGTAGACCTGACAACACCACCTGACATCACTAAAACCGAGTCCTGTGTGCTATACCACCTTGCAGGATACATCGTGAAAAGGGTCATCAGCTTCTCACTTTGTGACAAATGCCAGTGTGCCCTAGTGAAAAATGTCAGTGATGGTGAAAATGAGAGAGCTGGTCTGCTGGTATTAAAATAATTTAAAAGGGGTGCACTTTACCGTCCATTGTGAAGAATTAATAGCTTGGTTTCAGTCACGTGACTTCTACGACGCGCGAAATTCAAGTGGAGGTCAGGAAGTGAAAACGCAATCATTCATCAACGCAGGAATCATGGGGACACCGACTATTTCAAACAATTAAATGAACCTGCACGCCGCAGATATCGTGAAAAAATCACAGCACACATCGGATACGATCTGTATCAGCTGAAAAAGAGCGACTTTTCTCGTGATTTATCAGATTTGCCCGCTGTCGAGGCGATGGATATCACCAGCTACCTCGTCCTTCATACCTCCTACTACACGGCTAGCCAAATGAAAGCGTATAAAAGCCTGGAAGCTTTCAACTACTTTGTGTGTGGATGGGTGAATGACCTCGGCACCAAAGAGGCATTAAACAAATGTTACCTTGTTTTTGCCCGGGTGAGTGTTAACTACCTATACCTTCTTACCTCTAAGTAGCATTATTAGGAGAAATCTAGCTAGCTAACTTTAGCTACATGGACTCATGTAAGGCAGTGTTACGGCTGTCGCCTTGCCTTCAGCATTAACTGGCATGTGAGTGTTCTGTGTGTGTATATATATATATATGTGTATGTGTGTTATGATTACATGTAGGTACTATGGTTACCGCGTCTGCAACGTTGTTTCGTTCCTACCATAGGCCCTACCACCGGAAGTGGTCCCGACACCTCTTGATGACGCTACTTAAGCTGCGATGTTGTTGACATTCGGGGCGCTGGATCTGTGCTAGGACGCCATGCTACCATACCTCAGAATGTTTGTGTGTTATTGGTGCTTATGTGTGTGTCCTTATGATATTGTTAACAGAGGTTAACTCGGGTGCTTATGATGTGTATTTCCTTACGATATTGTTAACAGAGGTTAACTCGGGTGCTTATGGTGTTGTACTTAGGATATTGATGTGAGTGTATGTGTTTAGCTTAGGATATATTGTGTTTTGGTAACAGCGTTGTACTTGTGCGAAACGTCTCACCAGTTCTGTCTTAAGTGTCCTGATTCGTGACTGTGATATTTTGTGTACTGTTGTGTATAGACAGCTCAGAGCCTTTGAACAGCCTGCACGTTGTTTATATCACTCTATGTTGAGGTTAATATTAAAAACAACCTCTTTACCAAGACCATCTGGTTATGTGTTGCTTCCCTTTTACCCCGAAACAAGCTGGGGACCTAACAGAACTAGACTAGCTAGCTATGGCTTGATGTTGTTAAATGTATGTTACTAACTAGCAAGTTGTTAACTGGAGCTTCAATTTTGTAGGTCAACCATTCCCAGAGGTCAGGAGAAACACCATTAAAAACGTGGATTGTAGCTAAAGAAGATGGAGAGGTTGTTACAGCACACTGTAAATGTATCGCTGGGTAAGTCATAAAATAAATATCCCAACCCAAAGCATATTTGACACGACACTTAAGCTCAGACAAAATAATGCCTGCTATAATATTCATATTATACCATTACTAGCTTTTACGATCATTCTAGTATGTCTCTGTCTATACAGTTTGTCATAATCCTGCTCACATGTTGGAGCAGTTCTGTTTGCAATCGAAGCAGGTGTGAAGATGAGAGACTGCATCCTGCACCACTGAGAAGTGCAAGTGGCTAATGCCATCACATGTCAAAAAGGTATTGAGACCCCAGTGGTCAGTCAGCTGTTCATGCCGTCCTTGCCTGTCTCATTGTTACACTGCACCTACATGTATGTTCACATACATGTTGGTCTGTCTCTCACACGTGCAGATGATAGACTTTTCATCCGCAAAATCCAAAAAGCAAAAACTGGATGATGCCATTGCTGGAAGGACAGGTGAGAAGCACACATTTCAGCGTCCCACAGTCCAGGGTTCAAAATTGGAGCAAGGATCAGAGAGGTATATGCAGTTTTTCAAGACTTTGAGCAGAAATTCCCCAAGAAGTGCTGCACTGATGTCCAGGGAACCATATTACAAAGAATGTGTCCCTAAATCTGTGAGCAAGCTACCTAAACCACTACCTCAGTATAGGACACCAGAGATGCTACAGCTATCCCCAACAGTGTTGCAGAATGCATGCCAGGACTTCAGACAGGAAGAGCTGACACAGCCACAGGTCCAGGCAGTAGAGGAGGAGACCAGAAACCAGAGCTTATCACCAATATGGTTTAGCCAAAGAGCAGGAATGATCACAGCCTCAAGACTGAAGCAGGTTCTACAGACTAGTCTTGCACAGCCATCAAAGTCCTTGATCAAGTCCATATGCTACCCAGAGGCACACAAGTTCTCTACAGCTGCAACAAGGTATTTATTAGGGATTAGGGAGCCAATCAGAATGGAGTATTCACCCAGACCATGGTATAATTAAGCAATAGCTCATGACAGGTCACGATGGTCATTATATCACAGTTATCGTAGGTGACTTTAATATTCATGTTGACGATGATAAAAATAGCCTTACTGTTGCATTTAACTCTATATTAGATTCTGTTGGTTTCTGTCAGAGTGTAAATAAACCAACCCACTGCTATAATCACACTCTCGACCTTGTTCTGACTTACGGTATTGAAATTGAGCAACTATTAGTCGAACCGCATAATCCTGCTTTATCCGACCATTTCTTAGTAACTTTTGAAGTACTATTACGAAACTACAAAGCATTAGTCAAAAGCTCTTGCAGCAGAAACCTATCTGTTAGTGCTATAGCCACATTTAAGGAAGAGATTCCACCAATACTTAACTCGATAGCATGTCTGCATGTAGGGGAGGAAACTTATACAAAATTTACACCACCCCAAATTGATCATGTTGTTGATAGTGCTATAGATGCGCTGCGAATACAATTAGACTCTGTTGCTCCTTTGAAAAAGAAGAAAATAAAACAACATAGATTAGCTCCATGGCATAATGCCGAAACCCGCAAAGTAAAGCAAAAGTCTAGACAACTTGAAAGGATATGGCGTTCCACTAAACTTGAAGAATCTCGTTTAATTTGGCATATTACTCTCAATGAATATAAGAAAGCACTGCGTAAAGCGAGAGCAGCCTCATTAATAGATGAGAATAAGAATAATGCAAGATTTCTTTTCAGCACTGTAGCCAGGCTGACAGAGAGACACAGCTCCATTGAGCCTTCTATTCCCATAGCAGTCAGTAGTAATGATTTTATGTGCTTTTTTAACGATAAAATTGTTGCTCTTAGAAACAAAATTAATGACCTCTTGCCTTTGACCAGTATAGTGTTATCAACAGCTCCCGGAAACGTAAGTTCTAATATTACACTAGATAGTAAACTAGAATGCTTTTCAGCCATAAACCTTGAACAATTACATTCAATGATTCTCTCTTCTAAACCATCAACGTGCATGTTAGACCCAATTCCAACTAAGCTGTTGAAGGAAGTTTTTCCATTAATTAGCACTTCTTTATTAAATATTATGAATATGTCTTTATTATCAGGCTATGTTCCACAATCATTCAAAGTAGCAGTGATAAAACCGCTTCTTAAAAAGCACAACCTCTATCCAGAGGTTTTAGCCAACTATAGACCTATTTCTAATCTTCCGTTCCTCTCAAAAATTCTTGAGAAAGCGGTCGCAAAACAGTTGTGTGATTACTTAAAAAACAATGATTTATTTGAAGATTTTCAGTCTGGCTTTAGAACACATCATAGCACAGAGACAGCTCTGGTTAAAGTCACAAATGACATTCTAATAGCCTCAGACAAGGGACTTGTCTCTATTCTTGTTTTGCTCGATCTCAGTGCTGCATATGATACTATCGACCATGATATCCTATTGCAAAGACTAGAGCACTTAGTTGGCATACAGGGAACTGCTTTAGGCTGGTTTAGGTCCTATCTATCTGAACGCTCTCAGTTTGTCCGTGTTAACGATGAATCTTCCACGCAAACCAAAGTTAGCCATGGAGTGCCACAGGGCTCAGTGCTCGGACCTATTTTGTTCACATTATATATGCTTCCGTTAGGCAATATTATAAGGAATCATTCTGTAAACTTTCATTGTTATGCGGATGATACTCAACTATATTTATCAATCAAGCCTGATGAAATTAATCATCTAGATAAAATTCAAGACTGCCTTAAGGACTTAAAAACGTGGATGACCTTAAACTTTTTGATGTTAAACATGACCAAAACTGAAGTTATAGTACTTGGCCCGAAGAATCTACGAAACAAATTACCTAAATATATATTAACTAGGGATGGCATTAATTTGGCCTCCAGTGAGACTGTAAGGAATCTTGGTGTTATATTTGATCAGGATTTATCCTTTAACGCCCACATAAAATCAATTTCAAGGACCGCCTACTTCCATCTACGTAACATTGCAAAAATCAGGCATATCTTGCCTCAAAACGATGCAGAGAAACTAGTCCATGCATTTGTTACTTCTAGGCTGGATTATTGTAACTCCTTATTATCAGGGTGTACCAAGAAGTCAGTCAAGTCGCTTCAGCTGATTCAAAATGCTGCGGCTCGTGTACTAACTAGAGTTAGGAAAAGGGACCACATTACTCCTGTTCTGGCTGCCTTACACTGGCTCCCTATAGAACACAGGATATAATTTAAAATTCTTCTTCTCGCCTACAAAGCCCTTAATGGGCAGGCGCCATCTTACCTTAAAGAACTCATTATACCCTACTGTCCTACTAGGGCATTGCGTTCCAAGAATGCAGGGTTGTTGGTTGTTCCTAGAATCTCTAAAAGTACAATGGGAGCCAGAGCCTTTTCTTATCAAGCTCCACATTTGTGGAATCAGCTTCCAGTTTGTGTTTGGGCGGCAGACACCCTATCCGTTTTTAAGAGTGCGCTTAAGACCTTCCTTTTTGATAAAGCTTATAGTTAGGGCTGATTAGATTCAGCCCCTAGTTTTGCTGATATAGGCTTAGTTTGTCGGGGGACATCTTACTTCTTCCTTCTCTCTGTCTGTACCTGTGTACTCTCATGTTCCGATTAACCCAGCTTCCCCAAATGTCTTTCTTTTTGGTGTCTATATACGCTGGGATCCGGAGTCATGGATGATCCTGCGGTCCTGTGTCCTGGATCACGAGCGCTGGATCTTGAGTCGTGGCTGTGGTCCTGGATCATCGGTCCTGGATGGATATCCTCGTGGATTCATCTTCCTATTATACACACATGCATTTCCAAACATTTGGACTACCTATGTTGTAAATGTATTATCTTTTCAATTTACACACGGCATCTATTGCACGTCTGTCCGTCCTGGAAGAGGGATCCCTCCTCTGTTGCTCTCCCTGAGGTTTCTCCCATTTTCCCCTTTAAACTGTGGGTTTTCTTCGGAAGTTTTTCCTTGTACGATGTGAGGGTCTAAAGACAGATGGTGTCGTATTGTCATACTGATATTCTGTACACACTGAAAGAAACAACTTGTAGGATTTACTTGATTAAATCTTAGCAAGTATTTGCACTTACTTTTTCTAAGTATATTGTACTGCTGTAATATCAAGTAGAACTTACTTTCCAGTATCAAGTCAAATGTACTTATCACTAGAAGTAACATTGGTGAAAATATTAAGTAAATGTTACTTAATAATATTGAAGTTACACGTTATATTTATTTGAACTAATTAAGTAAAGTCTAATTATTTTCTTCATGGACAGGAACATCACTGTTATCAAATTATTAAGTAAATATTATATATCTGTAATAGTTACTGTTATGAAGTAAATAAGTAGATTTTATCATATTTTTTCAGTTTAAAATGTTGAATTACTCATTTGTTTGAAATTATATTACTCACTTTAATTATGTAATTGTTACTCATTTACTTTTGAAAAATGTTACCTAATAAATGTAATCTATGCATTTAATATACATTGAGCACAAATCACACGACTAAAATACAATACAATTACACTTTATTTTGTCAACAATTAAATCACTATTAACCGACAACATTAACATTATAATAACTGCATGCAAACAATCTCTAAGCAGCAGCTTTCACAAAGCCCAAGAGCCAGAACCATGAAAGCTCAGAGGCAGGTGAGAAACGCTGTTGAGAAGTCTGCATGTGAAGAAGCTTGACAATTACTTTACATGTGTAACTTCCTCCAAGTCTGCAAGCTCAAAGTTTCAAATCAGACAGAAATAAAGTCAATTGTCAAATAAATTTCAACTTGCAGCGACATACAAAGGGCCTCATGCAAGAACATACTTGATATGAATAGACGGCTTTTCCATGTCTTTAAGACAGCAGGTTCACATTCAAAGCTTGCACTTTTGGGGTCAGCTTAATCCCATCCAGTCCGAGAAAAAGTTTCTGGAACACCTCAAAAGTGTAGCGCAGTGTTGGGGGGTATGCCAAGTTTAACGCATAAATCAGCCCCATAAGGAGCGTGCATGCTTTGGCAGTAGTGCCGCATCCTGGCATCATCTCTCTGCCTTCAAGCAGGAGGGCTGCATCAACTGGATCCTCTTCATTGGCACCATGGACAACCAGGATCTTCAAGACGTGTTCAGTTGCATCACTGCGGCTGTCCTCCTGCATACAATTTACAAGAGAAAGTGAGAAACATAGATGCTTGAATCATTCAAAGTGACTTCATTGTCAGGGCAGAATGAACACATGTGCTAAAGACCATCATTAACTCTGAGACCCTCGGGCCCTCATCTGGGCCGGCCAATTGTACTGTCTTTCAGAGGCTCTAGAGGGCTCAGTTCTGAAGCTAGAGTAAAGATGATATCATATGAAATTAGGATCTGAGGAATCCATTGGTGCCTTGTCCAACCATGTCATGCTGGTCAGCAAAGAGGCTAAATAACGCTGCAAAGATAGGCAACATTTTGGGCTCAAGATATCTGAATGAAAATGTGTTCTCTGGATACCCACGAGTCTCCTCTTTACACACATGGACACTTCATGCTGATCAAAGGCAGTTTGGGACGAAAAACATGCAGTTCTGTGCATGCAGTATAAATGTGTTTTTTTTGCCTTTCTTAAAATGTTGTATTTTAATATTTTTGCATGCTGGGGTCTTGGAATTGCATGAATTGGATATGTGGATCCAATGATATTCATGTGTGATGATGTAGGAGCCATTCCATTGGAGTGAAACTTTTTTTGAAGATTGACTTCACAGTATAAAATGAGCTGTTGTGGCTTCTAGGATAGTCACAGCCATAAACTAGAGATGGAGGGCTTTCAGAGGATGTATGGCGTTCCTAGGTTTATTTACAAAAAGGGGGTTTCCGAGCAGTTTACAGAACAGAAGTGCTCACCATCCAATTGCGGAAAAATGCAATTCTTGCAGAAATTTAAAAATAATTCAGATTTTTTTATTCCAATCACAGCATAATTATTCTATGTCTTGATGTCCTAATGTGATACTTTGAAGGAATTTTTGACCATATTTGGCAATTCTCGAGTGGTTAATATGCTTAAATTTAGCAGCAAATCTGTGTATTAAATTCTATCAGCACAAAAATTGCTGCAACAAGTTATGGGACATAATAGAGCAGGATAGCATCTCTCAAATACTTGGACCAATATTCTGAGCCGTAATACACTGAAAACATTACAATTTAATTAATTGAAATTAATAAACTATGTTTATAATAGATTTGTGACTGGAACAATTTGACCCAGCTTTCAGATGATGTAAACCACTTCTATATGACATAAACTGTTGAGCTGCTATCTCCCTCTAAAGACCTCCTGTTTTAACATTAAAATGTTACAACAGTGTCATAAAAAAAAAAATCATGCTTTACCTTCAAAAAGGTCCTGTTGTTTTTCGCCAAGGTATAGTATGAGGCTGCGGATGACAGTCACGCCTCATGTCAATGCTTTGGTTCTGTGAAGAGATTAATATTGTGTCAATACTGAACTAATATTCATACACAATAAACTTTCAAGGAAGAAAACAAGAGCATACATGTGCGAGGAGGAGTGATTTGAGCAAACTGAGCAAGAGCCATGGAAAGATGGACCATGCAGGGGCATTTGAACAACCGAATGTGAGGATGTGTGCTGTGTATGTGTAAGCATTGGGCATTGGGTGATGTGTGTGTGAGTGAAGTCTGTCTTCCTTAAAAAAAATGTGGTCATGCACAATTTTGAACAAGCATACCTGACTCAGTGTTTCCAGGAACGGCCTCAGCTTGGTCCCGAGGACTCCTCCCTTGGTCTTCATCAGGGCAATACGTTTTGGTGTGTAGTGGTCGAGTTTGTACATGAAGCTCTGCTCCAGCGAAATTGTAGTTATTCGCCCGAATTCCGCCTTTATCTGAAGTGACAAAGTAATCACAAGCACAACATGAGGAACTGGGCCAATAAGTCTGATACAAAATTAAGGCATGGTCAATTATGTATAGGGTGTTATAAATCGTGTAGATATTAATGGTGGAATGAACAAGCTATTTATAGAATGTTAACTTTGAGAGAATAGTGTTTCAAGTTAATTAATGTTCATGTGTATCTATCTTTTTAAATGTGTTCCTGTACAATGGAGCATGTATAGATTCACCTACCTCAGCTTCACAAAACAAAGCAGGCCATCTCTCTTTGAAGTCACCAGCAGCAGGACTACCAGTCACAACCTCGAGCCTTCAATAAGAGAACGTTTTGGTAATTTTTTTAAGGCCACTCTGTAAATGAACAGACATAATTTCCATCCATCCATCCATCCATCTTCTCCCGCTTATCCGTGGTCGGGTCGCGGGGGTAGCAGTTCCAGCAGAGAGCCCCAAACTTTCTTTTCCCTGGCGACATCAACCAGCTCTGACTGGGGGATCCCAAGGCGCTCCCAGGCCAGCGAAGAGATATAATCCCTCCACCTGGTCCTAGGTCTACCCCTTGGTCTCTTCCCAGCTGGACGTGCCTGGAACACCTCCCTAGGGAGGCGCCCAGGTGGCATCCTAACTAGGTGCCCGAACCACCTCAACTGGCTTCTTTCGACGCGAAGGAGGAGCGGCTCAACTCCGAGTCCCTCCCTGATGACCGAACTTCTCACCTTATCCCTAAGGGAGACACCAGCCACCCGGCGGAGGAAACCCATCTCGGCCGCTTGTATCCGCGATCTCGTTCTTTCGGTCATGACCCATCCTTCATGACCATAGGTGAGGGTAGGAACGAAAATGGCCCGGTAGACAGAGAGCTTTGCCTTCTGGCTCAGCTCCCTTTTCGTCACAACGGTGCGGTTAAAGCGACTGCAGTACCGCTCCCGCTGCTCCGATTCTCCGGCCCATCTCACGCTCCATTGTTCCCTCACTCGAGAACAAGACCCCGAGATACTTGAACTCCTTCACTTGGGGTAAGGACTCATTTCCTACTTGGAGTGGACAGTCCATCGGTTTCCTGCTGAGAACCATGGCCTCAGATTTGGAGGTGCTGATCCTCATCCCAGCCGCTTCACACTCGGTTGCGAACCGATCCAGTGAGTGCTGAAGGTCGCAGACCGATGAAGCCATCAGAACCACATCATCTGCAAAAAGCAGTGGTGCAATCCTTAGTCCACCGAACCGCAGACCCCCTCCCCCACGACTACGCCTCGAAATCCGATCCATGTATATTACAAACAGGATTGGTGACAAAGCGCAGCCCTGGCGGAGGCCAACCCTCACCGGAAATGGGTCCAACTTACTGCCGAGGACCCGGACACAGCTCTCGCTTTGGGAGTACAGAGATTGGATGGCCCTGAGTAGAGACCCCCTCACCCCATACTCCCGCAGCACCTCCCACAGTAACTCCCTGGGAACTCAGTCATACGCCTTCTCCAAGTCTACAAAACACATGTAGACCGGATAAGCGTACTCCCAAGCCCCCTCCAGGATCCTTGCGAGAGTAAAAAGCTGATCCGTCGTTCCACGACCAGGACGGAATCCGCATTGTTCCTCCTCAATCTGAGGTTCGACAATCGGCCTGACCCTCCTTTCGAGTACCTTGGAGTAAACTTTCCCGGGGAGGCTGAGTAGTGTGATGCCTCTGTAATTGGCACACACCCTCTGATCCCCCTTTTTGAAAAGGGGAACCACCACCCCGGTCTGCCACTCCTTCGGCACTGTTTCCGACTTCCACGCAACGTTGATGAGACGTGTCAACCATGACAGTCCCTCAACACCCAGAGCCTTCAGCATTTCCGGGCGGATCTCATCCACCCCCGGGGCTTTGCCACTGTGGTCGTAAGGCCATACCCATATCCGCAGCAGGTCTCCAAGGTGAACAGCCTCTGGCATGTTAGATCAAGGTATGTACATACCTTGATCTAACATGCCAGAGGCTGTTCACTTTGGAGACATAATTACAGACATAATTTGTAATATTAAAACAATGGTTTAAACATTTATCCACAATTTTATATTACATTACGTAGTGAAGAATAACCAGGGTTTCCCACACATAGACTATATTTGGGCGGGCCGCCCAGGTATATTAAGTGTTTCGCCACCAACAACAACAACAATGGCGGATCGCAGAGTTGCTATCGTGCTCCGGACGTTATTGACCATGCTACAGTTGTTTGTGCAACATCTACAGCAATAATGATGAGGCAATAGCCCCGCCCAGAGCCATAGAGAGATAAGAGTTACGACACTCCCATAGACCTCCGTTGTAAAAAATGGCGGCGCCTACTTCCGGGGTATGGACATCGAAATAGTTCAACATATTGTCATTTGGGCGTTGGACCTCATTCACTTACATTACGGCGCGTCGATTAGTTCCAGAGGTAAGTTGCTGAAATATCGAACTCTTTTGAATTGTCAACTGTCTATATTGTATCAGAGGCCCTTTATGATGCTTATACTGGTCTTCATTTGTATATGCACAGCGTAATTATCTATATTTTATCTTGGTTATTACAACCCATTTTGCTAGCATTGCCTGCTTTTTAGCTAGCGCGACTTCGTCAGCTTTGAAGGTAAGATTTCAGTAATGAATCGCTAGCAGCTTATATATCAATGATGCTGGGTAACTAACAAGCAGGATTTAGATTGATTATGTGTTTTTATTGTTATTTTGGTTTTTATCTGCTGAACCTGACCGTGTCAGCCATCCTTAGTCGGCTTTTTCTGTATGATATGACTTTTTCTGTATGATATGACTTAACTGCTAGCACTAGTGGCGTTTTGTGATAAATATTTCATTGCATTTTGGGATATACTAACATTTCATTATGTGACATGTTGACTGTACTTAGTTTTTTTTTGTACTGTTCCGTGTTAACTTATCTGTACTGTACAACTAGCCTAGCGCTACTTTTTAATGCTTGATGGCATGCGAGGATAGATTCCTTTGTATTGTAATATACACACTAATTTAATGATTGTTCTTCAAAGGTATTATTCAGTCTTAAAAATATAATAGCCTACTCTACAGCAGTGAATGAAGGGTGAGCCTAAAACATGGTCATGCATCCAAAATGTTTATTTTTAACAAAATAAACACTTAAAAAAAATAATTAGCACTTTTTTTTATTCAGCCTCATATGTCAGCCTCATATGGCTGTTGCTGCTGCTGCTGCTGCTGCTGCTGAAGGAGGGGGCTGCTGCTGGAGGAGGGTACTGCTGCTGGAGGGTGCTGCTGCTGAAGGAAGAGGAGGCTGGAGGCTGCTGACGGAGGACCGGGAATAGGTGTGTGGCAGAGTAAGGTGTTTGGCAGTGGCCTAGATGTTATGACCTTCGGTGCAGAGGTCTGTTGGGTCTTCTTTGCCTTCTTACTCTGACTCTTGCTGCCAAGATACCCTTTATGTTTATCCTTCCTCTCAGCCCTGATGCAATCCTTAACCTCAGCCTGATGTATGTTGAGAGGATTTTTTTCTTCAGGTCATGGCATGAAGGCAGGTTGCTGTCCAGCAACATGGCTTCTTGTTCCAGCTGTGACACTGCATTTGAGGACTCCATGAGGGAATCGCTCATCCTCACACGGAACAGCTGCTCCACGTTCTAAACAAGGGTGAAAACCTCATCTGATGGACGGTAAAGTGCACCCCTTTTAAATTATTTTAATACCAGCAGACCAGCTCTCTCATTTATATCCTGTAGTGCCACAACAGAACCTTAGTTGTATTGCTTTTTTTCACGGTTTCTTTCCCCCACCGTATCCCACCTTTTTTTGATTGCCCAAGTGCTCTAATTTGGTCTGTGTTGAAGATTTTTTGAAACTTTAGATTAATCAAATTGTGTTTTTTTTTTTTTTAATGCCGAATGAATCCTCTTCTGGTTTACCAGAGCCCTCTCGGCTCTCTTTCTTAGTAATCTCTCCCTTCTCAGGTGCCTCATTAGATCCTCCACGTGAGCCTGGTCACAACTGGCCCTTGGCAGTCTGGTCCCTGGAGCACCTGACCCTGGCAAACTGGCCTCTTCACAGCTGACCCCTGACTGACTGGTTCCTGGCACACTGATCTCTGGTAAGGTGGCCTATTGATTGTCGGCCCCTGACATACTGGCCCCTGGCAGTCTGCTGACATCTGTCTCACTCTCTCTGTCTGTGATGTCCCTTTCATTCCCTTGGAACTCCACCTCAATATCTCCCTGAATCTCTGTAACAATAACAAGGCAATTGCTGTTATATGTGTATGCTGCCTTTACATGTGCACCTATTGTCGTTTAAGGGTACACTACACTCCTATAGTGACATTCATCTAAGTTCGTCTATTGGCAAAGTTAAAGTATGAAGAGATCTGTAGATGATCTACATGTGGTATATGAGTCTTCAGAGAATCCCTGAACCCTGGTAGCTTTGAAGCTGTATAATCTGAAAGTTGCATTAGGAGTGTCGTCTATCCTTGAATGATATAACATGGGAAACATTGTTAGCTTCATATATCATACCAATGTTTGATGTGCAGTAATAGGTGTGGTCATTATTCCTGACAGCTGGAGGCATACCCCTTGACGTGAATTTTCTCCTTTTCGGTTTAGGCCGATGTATAAATACTGTTGGAACAGCATCTGGCCTCAACCTCAAATTTCCTCCTGATTTGTTGCCAATATATTGGTCGTCTTCAAAGTGTACCTGTGGGAAGGTAGGTTTGATCAGTTTCCCCTGCACACTTCAAATGTCATTGAAGAGTCATAATTCTCTACACTTGGAAATATGATGCCCTTTAAAATGTTAACAAGTCATGTCACCTCTGTGAACATTACTTACATGACAGAGTGTTCTGCTGTTGTTGTCCTCTTTCAGACACAGGGATTTGTCTGTTGACCATTGGCATCCATCTCTTCCTTCGCTCTACGTCCTTAGGGAAGCCATACTACATCCAGAACCCCTTCTCGGATCGATTAGAGCACCCAAATGCTATGTATGACAACTGATCTATTAAAATGCAATATAAACGAAAGTGCCATAATATTTATTGTGCAAACATTTTAACATGAATATTGCTATGTCCTCTGTTCAGTCTGCTCCCAACTGTATTCTCTCCCATCATTCACCACTGTTCCTATTCTTGCTCTGCTTTTTAGGACCCAGGAAACAGATGAAGAGGATGTCCCTTTCACAAAGGAACCTTCTTAACCTTCTTCCTAGACTAGAGTTCTGTATTGCTTTTTTGTAAATAGTTTGCTTTTTTGCAAATAGTTGTTTGTAAATATTTGTAAAATGCCCCCACCCACAATTGTTGTTTGCACAATTATGCTTGTGCGAACAACAATTGTGGGTGGGTGCTTATTGTGCTGCAGACGTTGAAGGACCTGAGTCTCCTGAGGAAATACAGGTGAAAGGTGAGAAGAGGTCATGGCTTGGAAGGTTTTATATCCTGTAGTGTCTCAACAGAACTTAATATGAATTGCTTTATTGTCTCGTCGCTGGATCGCCTCCCCCTGGCAAAGTGGCCTCGTCATTTTAATTTGTATTGTTGACAAACCTGTTTTTGTTGCTCTGTTGAACCATGGTTCAACAGGAGCTTCTGTAAATAGTTTTGTAAATAGTTTGAATATTTATCATAGTATCATTTTCAGTCTCCCACTCTCTCAATTTAATTTATCGTTTCTTTTGCCCCACCATATATTTTGTTGTCCAAGGGCACTCATTTGGTCTGTGTTGAAGATTGTTTTACACTTTAGATTAATCAAAATTGTATTTTTTGGCTGAATTAATCTTTTTCTGTTGAACCCTAACCCTCTTTGTTCTCCTTCTCATTCATTTGACTTTGTTTTGTTCTAACACACATCACTTTTTCCATACACTGTTCTTAATAAGTAATAGGCTACCAAGCTTTCCGTTGTCACCCTGCCTCTCCAAATGCAAAACTGTCAATAAAAAGTATGCAATAATGCAATTACAGCTGAAAAAGTACTTGGGTGTGTGTGTTTTTTTAATATATATATTTACCATTCAATAACGCAATCGCTGCTGTCTGTCTGTCCCATATAAGAACATGACAGCGCAGCGCAACTATCCTACGGACGTGACTGCCCTGACAGTGACAGCAACACAGCCTGCTTGTGCTGCCACACTTTCCCCTCAAAATATCGTTAAATAACGAAACTTGTAAATAGTGCCAATCCATACAAAGTGTAACCACATCATGTAAATATGAAAGCAATCTTTAAAAAATAACAGCGTTGGTTTAATCTATGACTATTTTGACCATGTTTGTGCTGTTTTTGCCATAGAGAAGCATTGCCCCGGAAGTGCGTTTTGAACTATCCCGGCATACATAAACCACGTGACCGGCTGGCGGCGACATCAAAGAGTGTCGTAACTCTTATCTCTCTATGGCTCTGGCCCCGCCTCGCCTCGCCCCACCTCTGCTGCCAACCCTGTCTCCTAAAAATTACGTTCCCACAGAACTAAACTGCATTCTGAATTACGTTTAACTAGAAACGTATTTACTCCCACGTTACGTTCGTTATGAACGTATCTCAAATACGTTTATTTTCTACATATCTTCTAGAAGCATATTTTCTTCCACGTTACGTTAGTTATGAACGTATCTTAAATACGTTTATTTTCTACATATCTTTGCCATTTATTGTCTTGCTTATAATAATGATAATAGTCATTTATAAATATCATTTTAGAGCATACCTTTGAAATCGACAATCGGGCTCGATATATGGTTACATTGAAATCAGTAGGCGAGGCTGTACTTTCTCCAGCTGTTACTCTCATGAGCGAGGCAGAACATAATAGTTTTAACATGACAAAAAGCTGCTGTGTCGTTTATTGCACCTCAAACATTAAAACAAATCCAGAGTTACGTGTTTCTGTACTTCCTCTAAGAAGAAAGGACAGTAACAGAAGAGCTCTGTGGCTTCAGGCTTGATCGCTGTTCAAATGACAGCGTTGGTTTCCCCAAAAGTGGCGGGGCTGTAAAGTGAAGTAGATTTTACTCTCCTCTATTATTCAAAACCATTCTATTTATTCTAACGTAAATTACATGCCAGTGTTTTATCTTTTTATTTATTTGTTTTTATTTTAAATCGTATAATGTCGGACTTTTTTGTCGTCTTTGAGGAAAAGAAATGGGGTTTAGAGATTCAAAATACTGAAATCTGTATTTTTTTAAATCTCTTCCTTCTAATTTGTTATTCTTTTCTAAATAACACACTGTTATTTACTCAACAATAACACACAATTATCCTTGTTTTTATTATTCGTTTAATTCTATAATCTTGGGCTTTTTAGCATGCTTTTTAGCCGTAAATAAAGTCACCAGAAACAGACGGGACATTTCGAGATTTAGGATGGCCGAAGACACTACACTACCCATAATCCGCAGCTATCGTTTGGGACTACAGTCCCGTTGACAAACCCCGTGATGTTGCGCCAAGGTTACGCCGAGCGTCAAGCTCTTTGAAATGGAACGAAACCACGGCAGACTATTCAAAACTGGACTCGAACGCTCCACCAGAACTACACATGCTGGCTATTGTGTTTCGCAACATGTTCTCTATGGCACGTCTCTACTGGGAATTGTAGTTTTAAAAGACGTTTTTTCCCAAATTTAGAAGTTGACAGTATTAAACTGTGTACAGCCCTGGAGGTTTAGGCGATAGGAAACACATTGGTGTGTACACATTAAAAACATGTAATTAATAAATGGGTGAAAATCGCTTGTATCCATAATGGGCAGCATTAATATATACCCACACGACAGCTCATTGTTACTTTGTAATTCTACTCCACTACAATTCAGAGGTTAACCTGGTATTTTTACTTAACTACATTTAGTTTAGTTACTTTGCAGATTCTGATTAATGATGTGAAATATAAACAACCCTTAAAGCAGACTTTAGTTATACCTGAATAAAATTCAGGGAAGGTGATTGTCAAGTGCCAACAATCAGGAGAAATTATTAGATAGTTGGTGCTTGAGAAGACTAAACATTTATCTGCAGATCTTTATAAAGTATATTCATTACTCGTTATTATCTACTAATAGTTAATTAAAAACTGTATAATGGCTATTTTGCACATCCCTTTCAAGATTTCAAGATTTTCTAAGGTGTATTGATCTTATACACAACTTGGGTCGCAGGTTCCTCAACAGCGCATTATTCTTTAATAAAGGTTAATTCGTTTTTCTGTTTTGCACATCCTCCTATTAATATATTTGTACATCGTGCACTAAACTGTTTTATTGTAGAGATCACTTAGTATCTTCTTGACTTTTTATATTCTATATTTCTATCATTGACCTTCTACTTTCCCCCTATGAAAGTATGTACTCTTAATATTGTTTTAACACTAGAACCGCCAGAGGTCACTGTATACCTATATCCGCCAACGGGTAAAGTTTACCCGCTATTGATTTCCAAGGTACAATGTACCATACAGAACAGTGAGTTTTGATCGCACAGGGATGAAATGTATATCAATATAATCTGTGGACTCTCAGCTTTTCATATTATATAGTTGTACAGATAGCATGAAGTATAAGATATCGCTACAGTGCTGATTTAAATGCTTGGTGTTAGACTTGTGTTTTGTTTAGGTATATATCTCTATCTCTCTCTCTATCTATAACTATCTATCTGTCTATCTATAACTATCTATCTATCTATCTATCTATACATATATATATATATCCATCTATCTATCTCTCTATCTATAGGAACAGCTGTAGACAAAAGGCGTTGCTATAGCAACACGTCATATTTATGTTTACGCGCGAAATCAATAGCGCGAGGATCGCTGCATATTCTATGGCAGAAATATTACCCACTCTCGCTAATAAACGCTTGATGTTAGGCTTGTGTTTCGTAAAGGTAAAAATGCTTCGTCTGATAGCCTTCTACTCATAAAAAAACAACAACATGACAATAATATAAATTTATATAATAATGTATTTGTTATATAATTGAACAGCAGATAACACAGAACGTATACAAATAACAAAAAACATCAGACAAGAAGAACAATAAGAACACATCGATCACAACGCTTCATAAACACTCAAACACAATTGTTGCAAACACTGAGCACCTTGGCTGTGCATTTGTCACACACAGCCTTTCCACACTTGACACATTTGCAGAATGTTTTTATTCTGCATGCAGTGCGCCTTCACCATGCAGGTCATTCTCCTGCGCTCTTCTGCACCAGCACCGCTGAAGGGCAGGTCCGCCAGTGGTGGCGCTTTTGATGCCATCCACTCAGCGCGCAGCTCGTGTGCCAGCTGGAGCATGAAGTCCCTTCTTGGTATGTTCTCCTGGCTCATGCAGCTCCTGTACAGCACCCAGGCATTGATGGCAGCGAGATCCAGCACATTATAAAAACAGCAACGGGCCATCTACGCGTGCCACCTGAGAGAAACATAGAATTTAGTAAAAACGATTGACCAATGCAGTGTTTTCTATAGGCCTAAAATAATAATAATAACAATAACAATAACAATAATAGCCTACCTTTCACAGAATATTGGCGAGCCATTTGGTCGAGCACGTCAACCCCCACTTTTGAGTGGTTGTAATATTCCACAGTCTCTGGCTTTCGCTTTCTTTCTGTGGAGATGGCCACATGCTGGTGTTGCGTGCTGAGTATGGTGACGTTTCTCCTTGGCTTGCACTGGTACACTGAGAGCACAATTTTCTCGCTCTTCAGCACCTTGGTGCACCTTGGTGCTGAAGAGCTCAGATCTCCCTTGCACAGAGGGAGGGAGCTCCCGCTTGTTGCGCTTAATGGTTCCCACTAGGCTGGTGTTTTTGGCGAGAAGCGCTTTGGCGAGAGGGAGGGAGGTAAAGAAATTGTCTGTCGTTATGTTTTCTTCCCTTACCAACAAAGGGCTCCACCAGCCTCAGCACCACGTTCTCTCCTAGCCGTTGTGTTGCTGGCCTGCTGGCATCTTTTCCCAGGTAAGGGAAGCCATTCAGCATGTACTTGCTGTCAACGTCAGCTGCCAGCCAAAACTTGATGCCAAATTTGTCCGGCTTGTTGGGCATGTACTGTGTGAACGGACATCTTGATTTTGTCGGGAATAGCTGTTCATCCACAGTGATGTCGGAGCCTGGCCTGTAGGACGCGATTGAATTATCGACAAAACGATCCCACACCTTCCTCACGTGTGTAAACTTGTCGGTGGTCAACCGGCACCGGCGGGTCTCCTTTTTATCAAAGCGCAGGTAGCGCATTATTTCCCGAAACCTGTTCCTCGACAGTGTTGCGTTGAAGAACGCGTTGCTCCACTGCTCGGACCAGAAACTCTCCATCTCGATGTTTCTTCCCACAATATGCACCTCTCACATAGAGAAGCGCAATAAAGGCCTTCAGCTCCATAATAGAGACATCCCAGGTGGCTCTGTCTCGCCGCGCTTCAGCAATTGTGCAATCACGGATTTCCTCCAACATTACACTATCACACAGACACATAAAGGCTGTGAGTTTGTCAGTAATGGTGTGACGTGCGTGTGGTGTTGGGCCAGCAGACTCCGTGAGGATGTTCTGTTTCTGCCGTCTCCCTGCGCCTCCGCAAGGCTCCATGACCGTCCACACTGTGCCATCTTTCCCGATCTCTTGGGCTGGTGACGGCTCAGTGGCACACACTAAATAGGAGAGAGGAAAACACTACTTTAGACTAAAGTATATTTCATAAATGTTTATTTGATAATATGACATCCTCGAAAGGCAATGAAAAGATCATTAGTAAAAAGAAAAGGCATTATCTATATATGCCTTGATATCTTATAGCCTACGATTTGTAGAAAAGTAGGCTAGTCCTATTTTGTATATTAGTCTCCCTTGAAGAGCAGGTAAACATATACGGACACGTTGCTATCAGTGTTGACTGTGTGTCAGGGGCAGACTGGACTAAAAATCAGCTCTCGACTTCGGTACCGCTATAAATTGTCAACGAGGATATAGGCTATACTATGCGGCCGAGTGTTTTTAGCGATAAGATGGTGTGTGTGTGTGTGTGTGTGTGTGTGTGTGTGTGTGTGTGTGTGTGTGTGTGTGTGTGTGTGTGTGTGTGTGTGTGTGTGTGTGTGTGTGTGTGTGTGTGTGTGTGTGGCTTCACTGTGTGTGTCTGAGTGTGTTTGACAGATAGGAACACTGAATTGAGTGAGGAATAGCCTTGTACAGTATATCCCTATTTATTTGTATCATACCTTCTGCATGGGCTGGTACAGTAGGCTCATCTGCAAGCGGGGGGTCATGATGGGACAGCCTCACGTTCCGCGGAGGCTCAGGATCGCTGTCAGATGACCCATCAGAGGCAGAACAAACCCAGGACACATCACTCAGTCCTGATACTTCCCCACCATCAGACTCTGCTTCGCTCAGACGGTTTAGCAACGCTAGTGCCTCCTGTACGTTCATGAGTCTCTTTCTTTTTGTCCATTTTCGAAATATAACCCCCTCTACCTCTCTCTCTCTCCTCTCTCTCTCTCTCTCTCTCTCTCTCTCTCTCTCTCTCTCTCTCTCTCTCTCTCTCTCTCTCTCTCTCTATGACTGACTATCTATCTCTCTCTCTCTCTCTATGACTATCTATCTATGTATCTATCTATCTATCTCTCTATCAATATATCTATCTATCTCTCTCTCAATCTATCTATCTCTCAATCTCTCTCTCTCTCTCATGTTTGTGTTTACGCGCGAAATCAATAGCGCGAGGAGCGCTGCATTTCTATGAGGTAAATATTACCCGCTGGCGGAAATAGGTATAAATAGCCATTTTTTTGGCGATTTTTTCAATCTGACTTCATATTGACAATTTTTAACAACACACTTTCAGGAAAAGTCACGGACTGGGAGACGTTAATATTTTATTGAAAAAAAGTTACATACAATAAAAAAACAAGCTGCGGGTAAAATTTACCCGTTGGCGGTTCTAGTGTTAATCAAATAAGATTATTCCACAAAAATAATTCAATAACATGCTTTAACCACTAGGCGGTGCACACAAGGTACACACAGCATACTAATAATAACTTTGTATTATTAGTGTAGACACTTATGTATAACATCTTAAGATGTGTAGTTTTATTCATGTTTTTACATAATTTTACAGGATATTGCTATACTATTTCTCTTGTTTTACTTCTACACATTAATATCTGATTTGTAAAACATCACAGACAGAAAGGCATAGGCTATCCGTCATTTAATGGTAAGCTATTGAAATTGTGATTCCATAGATGTGTCTCCCATCACCCAAATCCCCTGACTATTCTCTCAACTCAGTATTTACATTCTGATATTCAAAGAAAATCAGTAATATCTTTAAAAACTAAAAGTCCTTTTCTATCAGCTGTGCACCGTTATGGTGTAAATATAACCTATATACCAATTGGATCAAATATAAAAGTCAGCCGAATTACTATTGATACTGCAAGGGACGTATTTTGTGAAAATAAATTGAAGATGTTGTTTAATTGTTGATATATTTATGATCCACGTCAAGTATTCAGTTTTGGCAGCAGTTCTCCTGTTTGTCTCTCTCTATAAATAAAGAACTACGGCAGATGTGTAATATTTAATGCAGCCGAACCGTGTATTACAATGCCGTTATGTGATGACTTCCAAAGAGAAAAGCAAGCACACTCTGAATTAGGTATTATTTTATTTTTCGTTGTCGGATATCATATCTCCATATCATATCAACACCATATCCCAGCGTGCATTGCGGCTAAAACATCCAATCAACAAGCTTCAAGCTGAGGATCTTGGGTAATCAGTTTAGTGGGTTTGTGGTGTGTATTGCTCAAAATGTCCCATCTGTTTCCGGTGACTTTATTTACGGCTAAAAAGCCCAAGATTATATAATTAAATGAAAAAATAAAAACAAGGATAATTGTGTGTTATTGTTGAGTAAATAACAGTGTGTTATTTAGAAAAGAATAACAAATTAGAAGGAAAAGATTTTAAAAAATACAGATTTCAGTATTTTGAGGCTCTGAGCCCCATTTCTTTTCCTCACAGACGGAAAAAAAGTCCGACATTATACGATTTAAAATAAAAACAAATAAATAAAAGATAAAACACTGGCATGTAATTTACGTTAGAATAAATAGAATGGTTTTGAATAATAGATGAGAGTAAAATCTACTTCACTTTACAGCCCCGCCCACTTGAGGTGAAACCAACGCTGTCATTTGAACAGCGATCAAGCCTGAAGCCACAGAGCTCTTCTGTTACTGTCCTTTCTTCTTAGAGGAAGTACAGAAACACGTAACTCTGGATTTGTTTTAATGTTTGAGGTGCAATAAACGACACCGCAGCTTTTTGGCATGATCAAACTATTATTTTCTGCCTCGCTCATGAGAGTAACAGCTGGCGAAATTACAGCCTCGCCTACTGATTTTAATTTAACCATATATCGAGCCCGATTCTCGATTTCAAATGTGTGCTCTAAAATGATATTTATAAATAACTATTATCATTCTTATAAGCAAGACAATAAATGGCAAAGATATGTAGAAAATAAACGTATTTAAGATACGTTCATAACTAACGTAACGTGGAAGAAAATATGCTTCTAGAAGATATGTAGAAATAAACGTATTTGAGATACGTTCATAACAAACGTAACGTGGGAGAAAATACGTTTCTAGCTAAATGTAATTGAGAATGCAGTTTAGTTCTGTGGGAACGTAATTTTTAGGAGACAGGGTTGCTGCTGCTCACCCCCGTGTCAAAGTAAACTGCACCCTGAATTCAGATTATTTATCTTTCTCTCGATATGGACCTAAATGCGAGTGAAGTCTAATCTGACAGGACGGAGACACGCAGCTCTGCTCACCTGCAGCTCCTCCCGCTGCAGCAAAACACACACTTCAAGTCAGATCATCACCCTTAGCTATTTTAATTACCTCTCAAACTACCTAAACTAGTTATAAATATGTTTATTTTTACTGTCGGCCGGGTCACTCATTACTGGATCAGATGCTGCATGAGACAGACACTGACGCTGTCCGAAGAGAGGGAGGAAAAAGAGAGGCTCCGTGTATTTTATTATTATATAATATAGAGTCGTTATTCATTTGTTTTAAAGCTCAATACATAACAAAGAAGACCTTTGACCGGCACTTTTATAATTTTGTCCGGAAGATTTCAACTTTAATACACGTTGACTGGCGAAAAAACTCTGCCCGGTTCCCTCGGCCCCCACCGCGGAGAATAAACAGAAGGGCAACCATGACAACCTTCTTCTTCGCTGCTTTTGTGGAGGAAGTTACAGCGCCACGTACAGGCTCCTGCATATGTACTGCAGCTTCTCCAGCGGTTGGAGCTAAACGGAGCGGTCTTGTGTGGACAGAGACTATCCGGATAACTATTGCGTGTGGACGGAAGCTTGTTTGCGATGCGTTTGCGTTAATCCTATGCGTTTAGCCGTTTTCGTCCTCGTGTGGCCGCAGCCTTAGTCTAAGTTCTCAGTGGGTCTCAAACGGTGTGGTCACCAGTTATGTAAACACATATTAAGGAGAAACAATTTAAGATACACTTTTAAAACTTGTTGAGAGAAAACTAGTCTTTGCTGCTGCCTCAAAGAGGAGCAGGGGAGAGGAGGGAGACAGGAGAGGCTTGATTCAGGAGCACAGACACACTCACAACTATAAATGAACCAAAAATAAATTAATAAACAAGTTTCAGTGTTTTTTTCATATTGGAAATGGTATGTTATTGGTTATGGCCATGATTTTATGATTATTGAAATGTATACAGTTCTGTTTAATATAGGTGTTTCCATAGATCTAGTCTCTATATTTTCCCCTCAAAATGCACCAGATTGATGCATTTAACTCCAAAATAAAAATAAAATCTTACCGGGGGGCATGCCCCTGGACCCCCATAGAGGATTTGAGGTCGACCCCCACTAAAAATCACATGGTTCCTAAATACATTTATAAATACATTTATTTTTTTAAATAGTAACCCATTTCCATATGTAGATTTAAACTATAGGGCTATCATTATGGGCCCTGCCTGTACCTGTTCCCTCTGCCATCGCGTGAAGGGTCTGCTAACAAGCGACCAACAGAAAGGTTAATGATGTTGCACCTCACCTCACCCCCCCCCGCTACCACCACTACCGCTATTTCAGATATGTGGGAAACAGATCTGTGGGAAACACTGGCAGTTAATGGACCAGCACCAGAGGGGTTCCCATACACACAGGCGTTGGAGCTGTTCTTCATGAAATCCCAGAAGGATGAAGTGCTCTGACGAACAGTGCCATCTTTGCGCAAAATGATTATACAGGAATGAAAAGTCAATAAATAAACATGTTGTTAACACTTTTTTTTTTTTTTTTTTTCGGCCACCACCCGCCCAAGTATATTTCAGATCTGTGGGAAACACTGATAACAGTAATAATATATCACTCTACTTGCCTGAGCAATCACTCCAATTAGACTCCACTGGCTCACTGCTGTACTGCTATTCTTCCTGTTGATAGACAGATATGTAAATAAGACAGATGAACTTCGTGAATATAACATTTCCACTTAATTAGACTTGATTGAATATTTGAAGAAAAAAAATTAAACAATTGGTGGAAACAGTATGTGGATATTTTACTGAAGTAAAAGTAGCAATACCACAGTGTATATTTATAACAAAGTATTTACTCTCTTACAAGTAAAAGGCATGCATTCACAACCTTACTTAAGTAACATTTCAAAAGTATTAGTATTAGGGATGCACGATAATTATCGGCCCGATAATTATCGGTCCGATATTAGGAATTATGACGTCATCCCGATAAACCCGATACCAGTATTAATAGCCCCGATAATATACAATATATTTTTTGGGTAAAAAAAAAGAAAAAAATACTGCGGTGTGGGTGGATTGGGATGAGGGGCGCTTGTTTTTCACTCGGCTCCTCCCGTTTTGCCAGTACTGTGGTATTAGTGGTTTAGGAAGAGGGGAGTTCTTCACAAATCCAGCGCTCCCTAATACTTCGAACCTGATCAGTCACCTGAAACATCGCCATCGCTACGATGGTGTGTTAAAAGCGTACGCAGACAATAATACAATACAAAGTGTGTGTGTGTGTGTGTGTCTGCGCGCGCGCGTTGGAGCTATGTGCAACTCAAGGCATATGCTCGAACCGGAGCTGCCTGGACGCTGCAATCATGTTGCTGAGTGTGCTGACTTTTCGTACAATGTCCCACTGTCTGGCTTCCTGCATAAAGTCAAGTGCTCGGCGCAGTTGTGGCGAAATGTCGCTCCTCTGTTTTCATTTAAACAGCTCATTATATCCGTTAGCGCAGCTAGCTAGCACCAGATGCTAACAACAACAATGCACGTAAGGTCTTTCCCTAGCTCGCTCGGACCACACATACACACACCCTCCCGGTCCTCCAGATGGCCAGTCGGTGCCTGCCGGTGAGCGTGGAAGTGTGGTCTGCCACAAGCGGGCGGCAGGAGTGGGGCTGTCAGCATCAGCTTGTAGATGGTATTTTAAACTCGATGCGCTCTGAAACTACGGGGCGGCCAAGGTAAAAAAATACACATGCGTTAATCGCGTTAAAATAATTAGTGGCATAATTTTTTTTTTATTATCGGTCTTGAGAAGCAGGAAGTTATCGGTATCGGTTTCAAAAAACCAATATCGTGCATCCCTAATTAGTATCAAAATAAACTTAAAGTAAAAAGTACTCATTATGCAGAATGGCTCATTTGACAATAATATGTATTATATCACTGGATTAGTGATGCAATAACTCACAGGTCTCAAACTGCAGAAAAAATACTTTAACTTACTGTAAAAAAAAACAACAACAATATAATTATAAGATATTTTAAGCCGTGTGTGTGTTTACTGTGAATTAGCTTCATTTGGGATTGCTTGGTCCGTGTGCTTCGTTCATTTATTGATGGCAGAAACGAGAAAACTGCGGTAGCGCTGTTGCATGTAACATTTGCTTTGTATGTCGGGGGTGGGAGATTCATGTGATTGGTTGTTGGTCGCGTTGCTTGAATAAAATCCCCAAGCTTCAGACACGCCCAGCCCCAAGCTTTTTTTGAAGCTGTAGTGTGGACACTCCGTAACGCGGAAGGCATTCTCCAGCCCAAATCAGCAAAGCTTATGAGTGTGAAGCAACAGTAGGCTATCTGCTGCCCAGCTGCTTTAGTATGAAACGTTCCTTCAGCTCATGAAAGCTCTGCAGTATCAGAAGGAAGTAGCCTAATGATAAATCTGCAGCCTCGGAAAAGTGCCGCCTCAGAGAACCAGTGCCTTTTACGCACGGCCGCTCACTTCGCTAGATCCGCTAAAGGACAGCACGCTGCGGTCTAACCACACAGACACACATCAGGTGTTCGCTCATTATTCCGTATTCTGCCGTTGTATGCTCTTTGTTTCTAAACGTATCAATGTATTGTGAACCAAAACTAAACAACATGCAGTATAACATTTATGTGCACTCATTGCGGCGTGCCGCTTAAACATTTAAATAATATTTAAGCTTCTCATAAGTGAAAATGTTTAAAATAGAAGGGTTTTGAAAAAGTGTCTTTACTATAGGAAATATGCATTACACAGTTACCTACAATGATATGCAGGAATTTATTTGTATTACATTTTTGTTAACAAGAAACATCTATTAGAACAGGCCAAGCCGAAATTACATTGGCCCACCCACAATTGAAATCCTGGCGCCTCGGCTGATGCCAGGGCTAGTCAGTTAGCATGCTAATTTCAGTAGCTAATATATCTATACAACACAATAGATTGGCGTATTTGACATAATGCAAGCACTGTAACCTCTTTGGTTTCTGTAATCCATTGTAACCATAACCTGACAGGATGACAAAGCTAATTTTGGAAAACTGCGGCTAACGCTAACTCAGCTAACATTACTTTTTCTCTCCCTTCTTTAGATGCATGTGAGTGTTTGTTTTTTAATTATCTGGTAAATTACAGTTAAGGTTAGCTAGCTAACAGCATGTAACATATCTAAAACATAATCTCTCAACTTACCAACACTTCTTTTTCCAGCCATACAGCTCCTCCGACAGCCTTCAAATGTGCAACTGCAAACCCAACTGAACCGTCGTCCAAAAACGCGGATATCTTGTCTTGTCAAGACGCATGCGCGGATTCAAACAGCTACTATGGTTTTAGATTAACATTTACTTAGTATTTTAAGGTTTATGAGCAGTGATTATAAATCATTTAAATAGTATGAGTAAATATATAATAAAACGTACTCCTCCCACACTGTAAATGTATTACATGAATAAAAGGTGTATACATTTAAAATGTTACTTAAGAAATTCTAGTTCTTTGTGAATCTTGATATTACCATGTAAAAAGTACGAGTTAATTAAATATATTTTACTAAACCAAAAAGACAGTTTTTTGAGTGCACACTGTGAAGACCACTGAGACAAATGTAACATTTGTGATATTGGGCTATATAAATAAACATTGATTGATTGAGCTAAGGGGCGTGGTTTGGCCCGACGCGAAGCGTCTGGACCGCTGCGTAAAAAGGAGGGTTTCTGTCCCGTTACTTCTCCGCTGCTTCCTTGTTCCAGTTTGAAAAGCAAACTGCAGGCAGTTTTCTTTTCAACGCAACTGTATACAGTTTTTCTCAGACGCGGAGGGATACCGACTTGTTATGAAAAGTAACTTACAATTCTACCCGTGGTATACGCTGATTATATCACAGCTAAGAACCAATCAGATTGCTTGATTACTTGTCCGTTTTATAATGTACAATGTTCTATTTCTGTTCCTTGTTGTATACATTACAGGTATGGATGCAAATACGAGGCAACTGCCCGAAAGCAGTATGAAGGAGTACAAAGTCTGCACCACCAGGGTTTCAGCTGTAAAGACAGCGGGCTTTGGCTGAACCCTCAATGGCCATACATGGGAGCGTCGCCAGACGGATGTGTCACGTGCACCTGCCATGGAACTGGTATCTGTGAGATAAAGGTAAGTTATTTGTTCAGTATTGTGCTACAGTAAAGCGGGTAAGTATAGGATTGTGACGTGATCCTAAGTCTGGGGAACCTCTCCCAATACATGTTGAGCTGCAGACACTTATTTACAATACAATATATTACTTTTCTTTTCATTGAACTTTTAGTGCCCACACAGCAAACGAGGAGGCCAATCTACGCCTGTGTGCTGGAGAACAGGGCTTCTGTCTCGTCAACGATGGGGGCACTGTGAAGCTGGACAGGAGACATGCCTACTACCATCAAGTACAGGCTCAGCTCCACGTCGTTGACGTTGACTACTGCAACTTTGTTGTCTGGACTAAAAATGACTTTTGCAGAGAGAATTGTGAGTTGAGTTGAGAGTTTCTTCAGACTATGTGTTCTCCCTGAAGTGTTGGGACAGCAACTTACAAGGGGAAAGGTAAAAGTCTTAAAAGAGTTGGTGTGCTCATTTTTTTCCACAAGAACATGATAGTGCATAACTAAAAGCCTCCTCTCCCTGTCTGCTGTTCCATTTTTCAGTTTCAGTTGCAAGATGATCAGGAGGGAGAGAAGGCGTGATTACCAGCACTTGTGGTCTGTCCTGGTCCCGGAAGTTGTAGTTCTCTCCTTGTTGCATTATTATTTGCACAGTGGCAGCTTTTTAACCTGCATTACAGCACCTTCATATTCACTGACCACACTCACTAGAGGAAGTAGGGCTGTGTGATATATTGCTATTGTAAAAAAGATGTTTACTGAAAAGATTAAATGATACTAAGAAGACTGAATAATACATGGTTTCTTATTTACATTTACAATAACCCTCAATGGCCATACATGGGAGCGTCACCAGACCAATTGTCATCTCTAGAATATTGTTGAATGAATTAATCCTGAATGTAGATGAAAGTTGTATATTGAGTAGGGCTACACAATTTACAACACACAAAAAGATGTTTACTGAAAAGACTTGAACACAAGATGTTTGAACACAAAAATATGTTTACTGAAAAGATTAAATGATACTGAATAATACATGGTTTCTTATTTACAAGACTACAGCTCCATGACTTTACTCCAATGGGACGACAGACACTGACAGATTAGACAAGGCACAGCAAATAACCCCAATCTTGTCAATTAATGCTAGTGCCTCACCTGGTTTTGTTAGCATGTGCTCTATGGGCACAGCCCTGCTTTGCAGAATCTGATATTTTCTTCTGACTAATCCTATGACTCTTTCGACATGAATACGCACATTAGCTATTTTTCTTGTCTCTTCCACCTCGTATGCTGACAGCTGACTTCTCCCCCTGGTGAATGCAGGCATCTTTAGTGAAGCACAGTCAAATCCCACACTATCGCCAATATAGAACCCACGGTCTGCTAGGACAATATCTCCAGGTAACAGGTTTTTTAGGAGCCCACTCTGTATTGTGATCTGTTTATCACTAACTCTTCCTCCCCAGGCACAAGATATGTAAGTGACATAGCCTTGGGGAGCAACACCAATCAGAAATGTAACAGTATGGTGATGCTTGTAGTTGGACCATGTTTGTGCTCTAGCTAGTAAATTAGAGGGCCTCTCAATAAAAACTTCAAAACAGTCAACAATCACAGCAACTCTACATCCAAATGCCTGTCTGAATCCCATTGGCATTGTAGCTTGAAGTACATGTCGCTCTGGCCACTCAATTATAAATTCTGTACTCTCATGAAGTATGTCAATTAACTTATGCCAAATTCTAGTAGCAGTGGAGAGAGATATGTTGAACCTGAAAGCCAAATCTTTCAGAGGGAGATTTAGTCTCAGCAAAACTAAAATGAACTGTTCAAATTTGGAGAGCACAGACTTAGGGCCACAGGTGATGTAGGGCTCGCACAGTTGAAACACCTGAAGTAAAACTAAGAAGTTGGGGAGCCCGGTGTAAAACTTTGTCTTCTCTTCGTTGTTCTCAAAGGACTCCTGGTTGAACTTTGTGTCCAGTGCCTTTGTCCGAAGATCTCCCAGCTCTGTTGTGTTCTGTCTCAGAACATCCTCCATCCTCTCGATGTCCTCCATCGTTAAATCAGTCTGGCATCCTGCATCTGCATACAATATAGCAGTAGCAAGCATAATTAGTTATTTAAAATAGTCAAATATGAATGTGAATTGTTGTGAAGTTATCTTTTTGACAACCTTTTTACAGACATGCAAGTTCTCTGTTCCAATTATTGCAGATTCTCAAGTTAGTACTCTATTTTCTAAACCTAAACCCAGAGCCATATAATAGAAGAGTTACGACAACGGAAGTCCAAAAACGGTTATCGTCACGTGGTTCATGTAGACGAGGATCATTCCCCGGAAGTTCATGGCGGGCAATGTGAATGCATTGATAACAGGAGATAGAACTACGATTTTTGGTAATTATTAGTGAATAAAGGTTTTTATTTGCAATATTTATACAACAAATCGATATGTGTATGTATTTACATCAATATGTTTTAAAAAATAAAATCGAATTTGCTAATATTAAGTGATAATATTAGGATTAGTGTGAGCAACTAGTTTACATGTTAGGCTAACAGTGCCTTGGTTAAAGAGCCTGTTGCTGTTTATTTATAGCTTTGAATTCTTTCAAACCAATATTATCTTCTTAAACTTGAAAAAACACAGAGTTGAGACTCAGGGTGCAGGGTGAGGGTCTCAGTGCAGGTATTCAGGCTCCATTGAATCCCCCTCTGGTTCTTGTGCTGAAAGAGGGAGTAACAGACAGGAGAAAGGGTTATACACACACAGCACACCTATTGGATGGGAAATGCCTTGGGGGGATAAGGGGTTTACTTATATAAAACAGTAGTATTCAACTTACCTTGTGTTTTCACTCTCACTTAAGTCCCTCTCCCTTTGCCATCAATCCAAAATCAGCTGAGCTGCAACATTATACAGACAGGTAATAATTAACAGAATCACAAGGACACAATATGGCTCTGCTAAAAAACACTCACTCTTACACGCACCAAAGTTATATTATCTAATATTTAACTCCCTCCACCCCCGCATACAATCCCGTTTAGAAGCCCCTCTTCTCTAATTCAACATGTTGGACGAAATGACATTAAGAGAACGGAATTTACAATTAAAAGGCTGTTCAACGTGTGTTGCTAACTTGCTTCGGTATGCTAGCTTAATCTGTTATCTGTAAACGTTCCCTAAATCTACTAATTTAGGGATAATCCACTGACATCCTTTAATACACATGCTAATTTGAATCAGATGTACTGATAATATCCGCAATATAAATCTTTAAACTTCTTCTTACCTTTAAAAGTCCGTCACGAACGGTCTATTATGCTGCAACTCCACAGCTCTGCCAGCCTTGGCGCTAACTTCCGGGGAACGATTGAGAGGCTCCACGATCCGCCATTGCTGTAAAAAAGTGGTCCATTGGAGTGAACTGAGTCTACATGCTACCACTGGCTCAGATAATGAAAAACAACAAAATAAGTTACCATAGCTATGCGGATGACACACACATTTACGTAACAATTTCACCAGGAGACTATGCTCCAATTCAAACACTGAGTAAGTGCATTGAACAAATCAATGACTGGATGTGTCAGAACTTTCTCCAATTAAACAAATTACTGAGGTAATGGTTTTTGGAGCCAAGGCAGAACGTATAAAAGTTAGCGCTGAGCTTCAGCCTGCAATGTTCAAAACAACAGATAAAGCCAGAAATCTAGGTGTAGTCATGGACTGTGACCTGAGTTTCAACAGTCACATTAAAACAGTTACTAAATCAGCCTACTATCACCTAAAGAACATATCTAGGATTAAAAGACTAATGTCACAGCAGGATTTGGAAAAACTTGTCCATGCTTTTATCTTCAGTAGACTGGACTACTGCAATGGTGTCTTCACAGGTCTCACTAAAAAATATATTGGAAAGCTGCAGCTGATTCAGAACGCTGCTGCTCGAGTCCTCACTAACACTAAGAAAGTGGATCACATCACTCCTGTTCTGAAGTCTTTACACTGGCTTCCTGTGTGTCAAAGAATAGATTTCAAAATACTGCTGCTGGTCTATAAAGCACTGAATGGTTTAGGCCCAAAATACATTTCTGACCTCCTGCTAAATTATGAACCATCCAGATCTCTCAGGTCTTCAGGGACTGGTCAGCTTTCTGTCCCCAGAGTCAGAACTAAACATGGTAAAGCAGCGTTCAGTTATTATGCTCCAAATATCTGGAACAAACTGCCAGAAACCTGCAGGTCCGCTGCAACTCTGACTACTTTTAAATCCAGGCTGAAGACTTTTCTTTTTGTCGATGCTTTTAATTGAACTATTCATATCTTAGACTGCACTGTAACTTTTATCCATGTATTTTTTCTTTTTATGTTTATTTTATTAGCTTTTATTTTTAATGACTGATTTGAAATGCCATTTTCTTAATGTCTTTCCTTTTTGTAAAGCACTTTGAATTGCCTTGTGTTGAAAAGTGCTATATAAATAAACTTGCCTTGCCTTAAGCTACAAGAACAATTAACTTCTGTTCATGATAAAGATGTGTGTGTGTTAAAGATATGCAGGATAAGGAGTGTGTGTCTATTGGAGCAGCTATATGTGAATACTGCTCAAACAATACCTGTGTTTGTGTTTTATATTGATTTCTCTGTTTTATTCTTTCATGTGTGGGTACTAAATTGCTACAACATTATGGAGTGGTTGGCTTAAACATGTTTAATTACTCTGTATGAAATAGAAGCAGCTTTTTCATGACAGAAGACTAGAGAGGTAGGGGAGGAGACATTCTTCTTAAAATCTCCAGCATGTCAAGTCTACATATCTTGAATAGTAGATGTGTGTGTTTAATTACTTTGTATTAATAATAGCAGTCTGTGTAACCAGAAGCTGTAAATATGAGAAATGAAATCTTTGTATTATCTTTGGGAGCAAGGGAATATTCTTTAGACACAACCAAAGTCTCTGGAATGTTGCAGGATGGGTGTGTGTGAAAGTCTATGCAAGAATGTGTGACAACGGACACCAGATGTGTTTTGCTACAACCTAAGAGACACTTGTTTCCGGATCATTTGGCTGGCTCGCGCTGATTCGCTACGACACGCCATCGTTTTTATATCACCCAATGGATGGGCTCTGTGGGAGGAGAATCTCACCCGACTCCTCCCCGTAGTTCCTCTATATCTCCTGTTTGTGTTCGACACGCAGGGCCGAGGTGGGTTTTAAAACCACTCAGACTCCAACAAGTGGTGACTCCGACGTGGGTGAGTGGGATTTCAGAGGAAGGCACATCAGCAGCCAGCGGACGAAGCAGTCCAGGGATGACACCTCGAAAAACTTTCTGACATCTAAAAACATAGCTCTATAAATACCAGGTAAGCATATACCAGTTACACTCAAAATCTGTGATTTGGCTATATTCAAAATGATAGAGTTGTCAGGAATATTTCCCAGTGTCATAGTCTTGACGGTATATAATGCAATACATATATTAGATAGGTAGGAAAGTCATATAAATATAAAAGTGAAAAAAAAAATCCTCTCAACATACATCAGGCTGAGGTTAAGGAATGCATCAAAGTGCATCAGGGCTGAGAGGAAGGATACACATAAAGGGTATCTTGGCAGCAAGAGTCAGAGTAAGAAGGCAAAGAAGACCCAACATACCTCTGCACTGAAGGTCATAACATCTAGGCCACTGCCAAACACCTTACTCGTTGCCATCAATGTACTTGGCATCTCCATTCCCGGTCCATCGTCAGCAGCCTCCAGCCTCCTCTTCTTTCAGCAGTCATCACCTGCAGCCGTTGCCAGCACCAGCCTCCTTCAGCAGCAGCACCCTCCTCCAGCAGCAGCACCCTCCTCCAATAGCAGCACTCTCCTTCAGCAGCAGCAGCAGCAGCCTCCGCCAGCAGCAGCAGCAACAGCCATGGCTGACATATGAGGCTGAATAAAAAAAAGTGCTTATTATTTTTTTTAAAGTGTTAATTTTTAACAAAATATTTTTTTTGGATGCATGACCATGTTTTAGGCTCATCCTTCATTCACTGCTGTAGAGTAGCCTGTTCAGTTTTTTTAAGACTGAATAATACCTTTTAAGAACAATCATTAAACTAGTGTGTATTACAATACAAAGGAATCTATCCTAGCATGCCATCAAGCATTAAAAAGTAGCGCTAGGCTAGTTGTACAGTACAGATGAGTTAACACGGTACAAACAGTACAAAAAAAAACTAAGTACAGTCAACATGTCACATAATGAAATGTTAGTATATCCCAAAATTCAATGAAATATTTATCACAAACGCCACCTCATTTCTACTAGTGCTAGCAGTTAAGTCATATCATACAGAAAAATCCGACTAAGGATGGCTGACACGGTCAGGTTCAGCAGATAAAAACCAAAATAACAAAAAAAACACATAATCAATCTAAATCCTGCTTGTTAGTTACCCAGCATCATTGATATATAAGCTGCTAGCGATTCATTACTGAAATCTTACCTTCAAAGCTGACGAAGTCGCGCTAGCTAACTAGCAGGCAATGCTAGCAAAATTGGTTGTAACAACCAAGATAAAATATAGATAATTACGCTGTGCATATACAAATGAAGACCAGTATAAGCATCATAAAGGGCCTCTGATACAATATAGACAGTTGACAATTCAAAAGAGTTCGATATTTCAGCAACTTACCTCTGGAACTAATCGACGCGCCGTAATGTAAGTGAATGAGGTCCAACGCCCAAATGACAATATTTGGAACTATTTCAATGTCCATACCCCGGAAGTAGGCGGCGCCATTTTTTACAACGGAGGTCTATGGGAGTGTCGTAACTCTTATCTCTCTAGGGTTCTGGGTATCGCTATGTAGCCCAGATAGCAAGCGGATGTGGCCCACTTCAGGCAATGATGCTGCACTGCTGGCCTTCTTCTGGCCCGGACCAAATGGATGTGTGCCTAAAGTGGCCCACTTGTAAAATAGCAAATATGGCCCACATATCCCAAAGCAAATGTGGGCCTTTTTTGGCAAAGATGCGGTGCTCCTGCAATGTGTAATCTGGATGTCACCCTAAAGTGGCCCATATGGGAAATGGTGAATATGGCCCAAATATCACAAAACAACTGTGGGCCACCTTTGGCAAAGATGTGGCAGAATGGACAAAGGCTAATCTGGGTGTAAACCAAAAGTGGCCTATATATGATGAAGCAAATGTGGCCCAGTTATCTTAAAACATATCTGGGCCAGTTTAGGCAAAGATGCGGCACAGTAATTCGGATGTGAACCTAAAGTGGCCTACATATGACATGGCAAAAATGGCCCAAATACTTAACAACACATTTGGACCACTTTTGGCAAATGTAAGGCACAGTCAGCACTGGCTAATCAGAGTGTGAGCCTAAAGTGGCCCACATTTGACACAATCTTGTTTTTATTAATATACAGTAGCTCTTGCATATGCTATAGTCAGTTGACTTACTATGTTTTATATTGTGTAAGTGAAGTGTCTGAGTGATTAGGTTCAGACTTGTGAAGTTCACTGTTTTATGGTCTTGATCTTTGAATGTATATTTGGTTGAGATAATTTGGAGTTGCTGTATGTGCAAAATTTGATTGCAAGACAAATGTCTTCTTGGGACAATAAACTGTGCCATATAAGATGGTATCAACGAGCCAAACTGGATGCTAACAGGCCATGTGTGATCTAACTTCTAGATTGCTCCACAAGTGTGGGTTGGAAGTGCGGGCAGCAGGGGATACAAATGCAGTCAGACAGGCAGACTGAAGCAGTGCAATGTTTTATTGTAAATTAGCTTACGGCAGATGCAAGTAGGCAAACAGGCAGGCAGGTGAACGGGTAACGGGTAGATAGACAATATGCAGGGAGGTAAGTAGGTTCTCGTCCAGGATCGGGTGACAGAAGTTCAAAAGCAAAAACTCAAGACAGCTATATAGCAGCTGGAATGAAATGGCAAAGAAAAAAGGATCTTGACCAGTACATGTAGTGAGTGGCTGATGAGAGAAGTGAGAAAAGGTGAGCAGGGGAATGATGAAGTCTGGTGAAAAAGTCTGAGGGCATCAGATGGCTCGAGGATGGCAGGTCTAGGGAGAAAGTTCATGGCCTGGGAGGTGAGCAGGGGCTTGAGACAGGGACAGATCGTAAAGCAGAGAGCAGGGGATGAGTGTGTGGCTGGAGGAAGGGACTTGGAGGCAAACTGTGACAATTTTTTTATCCTGATGGTGACATTCTAACACCAATAAATAAAATAAATACAAATTACATTTGGGTTAAATATTGTCATTTAAATAACTACTATCATTTTTATTAATAATGAATAACAATATCTTTCTTAAAGAAAACAGTTATTAATATGTTTTTCAGGTTATTTCTGACATTAACTTTTTCATCCCATATTTAAACTATGCTGCATTCGTGGGAACTAGGAAGTCCCAAGTTTGAGTTAGAACAACCCTATGAATAGCCTTCAAGTTCTTTGTTAGAAATACAGATTTATTTAATTTTTTTGTTCAAATCAAATCAAATATTTTCAATACTACTATGGGTCTTTAGCCTTACGGAGCGTCCACACTACAGCTCCAAAAATAGCTTGGAGCTGGGCGTGTCTGGAGCTTGGGGATTTTATTCAAGCAACACGACCAACAACCAATCACATGAATCTCCCGCCCCCGACATACAAAGCAAAAACCCCCGGGGATTTTATGCGAGCAATATATATATAAACTCCCCAAACAGGCGAAAACCTACCAGTTTCCCCCACTGTCTCTGCCACCTCCCTCCATGCCTGGTTCCTCCGGTTTGTATCCCGGTAGGTGAAGAGGGTCTGGTCATACAAAACCGGGTGATTTGCTACGGCGATAGTTAGTTTCTCCTCCGACTTTTTTTGAAATATAGAAATGAACGGCGGGATATCTCTCCCAGCTTAGACGCGGTTTGATTGGCTACGGCTTCAGCTGTCAGATTTTGGGAAACGGGATTTGATTGGCTGGCGCTGGCTACTCCGGCGTCCAGGCGACCAGAAGTTGAACAATGTTCAACTTCTGGTCGCCTGGGACGCCTGAGACGCCTCGCTCTGCTACCCACAATTCAGTTCGGCGAAAAAGCGCGGCTACGTGACGTCACCCCATTGAAAGTGAATGGGCAGCTTGGAGCAGCTTGGAGCTTTCGACGCTGTCGACGCTGTAGTGTAGACGGGCTGTTATTGTATTTGTAGTTGTATCTTCTTGCTGTCTTGTGGTTATGTATCCGTGGGAATTAGCATAATTTCAAGTTGGAGTATCCCATTTCCGGGGCCTTTTGAACGCAGCATGTCTGACTTGAAACAAGCGCGAAAAAAAGGCGCACTGTCAGTTGGAAGGATTGTCGGTGGAAAACTGTGCAAAAGTCAGTGGAGTCGCGGCAATCGGTATCTTACTAAGCTAATATTCTCAGTTGGAGCTAACTCCAGTTAAGCTAATATTCTTAGTGGGAGCTAAAGATAATATTCTTAGTGGGAGCTAAAGATAATATTCTTAGTGGGAGCTAAAGATAATATTCTTAGTGGGAGCTAACTCCAGAGTTAGCTACAAACTGAAAATCCAACAGGTAGCCTAACGAGAGTCCCTTAACACTAGAATCGTTTTTTTATCCCCCAGAAATATGTGTAATTCTGTGAATGTAAAACCCACACACCTCAAACTTTCAATATTCCTGTGTTATATTCCAAAATGAATGTAAACGTTGGAATATTGTAGTTAATCTCCTGTTAGCTGTTTGTTTAAATGTATCAGTCATGTTGTTTTTTGTTTGTTGAGGCGCACCATTTATTGATTTGTTGTAAAAACGAATCAGAACTGAACTTGATCACAATAATAGATACAATTCATACCAATTTTGGGAGGGAGTAAGGCATCACATGTTTTTATTTGTAGGAAGTTGTTAAATGATAGCAAAAACCCTGTTACCTAGGATGTATTGCTCTGTATTATAAATTGGATTTTTATTATCCCCTAGGAATTGTAAAATTACCTGTCCCACATTTTGGTTTTGACCTTAACAGTCATATTCACACTATGTTACAGATATTTGAAGGTGGGCAGAAAATACAGAGTGGCAAGTCACCATTAACCCTCCTGTTGTTCTGGGGTCATTTTTGACCCCAAAAGGAAATCTATTGCTGTCAAAAATAGGTTTTTAATTCATCAAATGGTCTGAAAATGATAGGGGTTGTTCAATACTATACTCTTAACGATTAAAATACATTTGAAGTAATTTCATTGAATTATGGGTGTTTTATTGTATTTTATAACACCTTAAGCCCTCTGGGGTCAAAAATGACCCCGCAGGACAAAGTGGAGCAATGGGGCACATTTGTTCAGCATAATGCTTCAACAACCCCCTGCCTGCTCCTCGGGGTACACACCCCTACACACACACACACACACACACACACACACACACACACACACACACACACACACACACTTTTGATGTATAGGATCAAGCCATTTTTAGATCAACAAAAATCATAAACAAAAAAGATAAACGAAAAACAAACAGGCCTTTTCTCACGGTTGCTGGGGCATTTCACCTTTTAGTCCCTCCCTAGTTACGGCACACACACACACACACACACACACACACACACACACACACACACACACACACACACACACACACACACACACACACACACACACACACACACACACACACACACACACACTGTGGAGGAGGTTCATGAGCTAATCTTTAACCGTGTTATGGAGGAAAAATCAACCGATGAGGAGGATTCAGGGTCAGAAGAGGAGGAACTCATGAAGAGGTGATCCATGTCAGTTACAGACCACATTCTTCCTCTGAAGAAGCCCCCACATCGCCTGCTTCTGAAATGGAACACGGTTTTGAAATGGAGGAAAATGAATATGAAGAGGTAGAATCAGAAATGGAAGAAGTGTCAGAAGTGGAGGACCGCACTTATTTTGAGGAAGTGGAAGAATCCACTGATGAGGAAGAATCTGAGGAAGAGGACCCAGCTGAGATGGAAGAATATTTCCAATCTAAGGATGAAAAAATGATCTGGTCTTCCATCCCTCCCTGTGACGGACGTCGCATGGTAACAGCAGAGAAAGCAGAGAGAGAGACAAGCCGCCAGGGTCCAACCCTGTATGCAAGGTCTCGTATCGAGGACATCAAGTCCGCTTTTTATCTGTTTCTGCCCAAGGCCATCGAAGAGTCAGTGCTGAACATGACTAACAAGGAGGGGCAGCGTGTTTATGGGAAACAATGGAGAAAGATGGATCAAATGGACCTGCAGGCATACGTGGGTTTGTTGGTTCTAGCTGGAGTGTACCGATCCAGCAAAGAGGCTACAGCAAGTCTATGGAATGCAGAGTCTGGTAGGGCAATGTTCCGTGCTACCATGACACTTAAAATGTTTCATAAAATCTCCAGAGTCATAAGATTTGATGACAAAGACACAAGAAAAGATCGCCGGGCACGAGACAAACTTGCTCCAATTCGAGACGTTTGGGACACCTGGGTGTCTCTCTTGCCAATGATGTACAATCCAGGCACTAATGTGACTGTCGATGAGCGCCTGGTCCCATTCAGAGGTCGCTGTCCATTCAAACAGTATATCCCAAGCAAACCAGGGAAATATGGGATCAAAATATGGGCTGCATGCGATGCCAGGTCAAGCTACGCATGGAATATGCAGATATACACTGGCAAACCTGCTGGTGGGACGTCAGAAAAAAATCAGGGCATGCGAGTTGTCCTTGACGTGACAGAAGGCCTCCAGGGAAAAACCATAACCTGTGACAACTTCTTTACTTCACATGCCCTTGGCCTGGCGCTGCTGAAAAGAAAGCTCTTCATGGTGGGAACAGTAAGGAGAAATAAACGTGAGCTTCCCCCTGCACTGGTGTCAAAAGCGGACAGGGCTCGGTTCTCATCAAAGTTTGCTTTCACCGAGACCCATGCTCTGGTGTCCTATCTCCCCAAAAAACAGAGAAATGTTGTTCTGATGAGCACTCTGCATCGGGGGAGATGCAGCTGTGAGCGACAGGGATGACAAAAAGCCCAAAATCATTGAAGATTACAATCACAACAAAGGGGGTGTTGATAACCTTGACAAGGTATTTCACATTTATTATTCATAATGTTAATACTATTATTTATGGGAAGGATAATGCATTGAATTTGTGTGTAGGAAATAAACATACATTTCTGAATATGTTTTGGTTTGTTTATTTTGTTTCAAGGTTACCAGTGTGTACACGTGCAAAAGAATGACAGCCCGTTGGCCCCTAGTTGTCTTCTTCAACATTCTCGACGTGTCTGCATACAATTCCTTTGTCCTGTGGTCTGAGATCAACCCAGCCTGGAATCAGGGGAAGTGCAACAAGAGGAGGCTGTTCATGGAGGAGCTTGGACGACAACTTGTGATACCTCACATCCAGCGACGCAAGGTTAGCATTAAGCTTCATTTCTGTTGCTCTTCCTTCTGTAGTGTCCTCACAATTTGAACTTTTTGTATTTGCACTGTGATTTATTATAATAACGTTTGACTTGACTTGACAGGTTCTTCCCCGCACGCCAGCCGCTGCCAGTTTGGTTATGGAGGTCCAGCAGTTCTGCTCCAGCTCTACCTCTGCAGCAGCTACCCGTCACCCAGCTCCCGCTCGCCCAGCTCCCGCTCGCCAAGCTTCCCCTCCTGACCCATCACCCAAAAGGAGCAGGTGCAAATTCTGCCCTCGCCAGATTGATGTCAAAACGAAGAAAATGTGTCAAAGATGCAATGCATACATCTGCAAAGATCACACCATTGTTACCTGCCCTGCATGCAACTGAGGGCACATTAAATGTGTAACACAGAAATGCGTAAGGTTTCCACTTTAAATTCTTGAAATAACAGTCGAGCAAGACGGGGTCAAAAATGACCCCAGAGGGTACAAGGTGGGATTATGTGTTGTCATTAAAAAAATATTAATTATTCAAAAAGGGTATCCTTACTAAACTTTGACATATACCAGTCTGTGATAAGACAAATAGTCACAATACGATATGTTCAAATTATGAAATAGTTTCATTTATTTTTTAACTCAGAAAATGGTAAAATTTCATATAAAAAAGGTCTTTTGGCCCTAAATTCCAAAACAAAGGGAAAATGTGTGGTATTGGGTTGGACTGAAGCAAAACTAAAGGTGTAACACAACATTGATTGACATTTCATACTTTATGCTTGAAATAACAGTCGAGCAAGACGGGGTCAAAAATGACCCCAGAGGGCACAAGGTGTGATTATGTGTTGTCATTAAAAAAATATAAATTATTCAAAAAGGGTATCCTTACTAAACTTTGACATATACCAGTCTCTGATAAGACAAATAGTCACAATACAATATGGTCAAATTAATTCATTGTTTCAAAAAAATTTTTTATCAGAAAATGGTATAATTTCATATAAATTAGGGTCTATCGGCCCTAAATTCCAAAACAAAGGGAAAATGTGTGGTAATGGGTTGTACTGAAGTAGAACTAAAGGTGTAACACAAAATTGATTGACATTTAATACTTTATGCTTGAAATAACAGTCGAGCAAGACGGGGTCAAAAATGACCCCAGAGGGCACAAGGTGTGATTATGTGTTGTCATTAAAAAAATATACATTTTTCAAAAAGGGCATCCTAACTAAACTTTGACATATACCAGTCTCTGATAAGACAAATAGTCACAATACAATATGGTCAAATTAATTCATTGTTTCAATTTTTTTTTTATCAGAAAATGGTATAATTTCATATAAATTAGGGTCTATCGGCCCTAAATTCCAAAACTGAGGGAAAAATGTGTGGTAATGGGTTTTACTGAAGTAGAACTAAAGGTGTAACACAAAATTGATTCACATGTAATACTTTATGCGTTAAATGCCAGATGGGGTCATTTTTGACCCCAGAGGGCACAAGGTGCATGGTAATCGGGAGGACATTACGAGGGTTAAGGTAAGCTGCTTCCATGTGATACACTTCGCTAACTATATGAAATGTTGTTTCTTCTTTCTTTTTCAGAGTAACTGGCTGTTGACAACCTATACAGGTTGGCTAATTCTCAAAGAGTAATTGTTGTTGTAATTGCTGTCTCATGGAGAGGGAAAAGTGGAATATCACTCGCAGCAATTTAAGGAAAAGGGCTGTTAAAAGAGTCAACCAGTTGTTAGAATCTTTTGGTGACGAGGATAATGATGTTGAGGATAATGCTGAAGAGAACTATAGTGTTGAACATGGAGCAGTCGCTTCAGGCTCGGATTTTCCACCAAATTGTCAGTCAGAGAGTAATGGGGAAAGTGAATTAACTAGTGACGAGGATAGCCATGTGGATGAAAGAGGGGATCTTCCTAAAGATGATTTAGCGGGTTGTTTGAGAGACTGGGCAACACATTTTGGTGTTTCATTGATTGCTTTGTCTGCCCTCTTGTCTATACTGAAACCCCATCACCCCTCTTTGCCAAAAGATGCAAGAACATTCCTCAAAACACAGACGTACCATAGTGTTGCTTCCTTGGCGGGTGGATCTTTCCATTATTTAGGTATACAGAATATGTTCAGCCAGATATTTCAGAAGCTTACATCAGTTGTCCCGAGTCATCACAGTTTCAAATTACAATTAAACATTGACGGTCTTCCAATTTTTAAAAGTTCAGCTGTTCAGTTCTGGCCAATTTTGGGAATCCTCCAGGGGTATTGTAGAAAACCTGTGCTGATTGCTCTTTTCTGTGGGAAGTCAAAGCCTCAGTCATTGTCAGAATATCTGAAGGATCTGGTCTGTGAGTTAAAAACCATGAGCAGTGGATTTGTTGTTAATGGTAAGACCTTCTTCTTGACTGTGTCCTCAGTAATCTGTGATGCTCCTGCGAGGGCATTTGTTAAGGGTATTAAGTCACACAATGGATACAGTGGCTGTGATAAATGTGTACAGTCAGGCAATTACATTAATCATCGCATGATATTCCCAGAAGTTGATGCTAGAGCAAGAACTGATGTATCTTTTTCAAATGCAGAGGATGACGACCACCACATACAACATTCCCCATTTTGTGAAACATCTGTTCCTATGGTCAGTGGATTTCCACACGACTATATGCATTTAGTGTGCTTAGGTGTGGTGCGTCGTCTGCTTGATTTATGGATGGGCACAAGCGTCAAGTTGCATTCCCGTATTTCATCCAGGCAAGTCTCTTTAATTTCAGAACAATTGCTTGCTCTCAGAAGTTACATACCCTCAGAATTTGCTAGAAGGCCAAGGGCCCTTACTGAGAGGTTACGATGGAAGGCAACAGAACTTAGGCAGTTCTTACTTTATACCGGTCCAGTCGTTTTGAGGGATGTGCTGACTACTGAGGTTTATCAAAATGTTATGCTGTTGTCTGTGAGTATATACATTTTGGCAAGTCCAACATATTGCTTGCTGTTAAATGACTTTGCAAACACGCGACTTAGATCATTTGTTAAGCATTTTGGGGAACTCTATGGTCAGGGGTTTTTAGTTTACAACATACATGGTTTGACTCATCTCAGTGATGATGTGAAGGTGCATGGCCACTTAGATTTAATATCAGGCTTTCCTTTCAAAAACTACTTAAAAACAATTAAAAGAATGGTTAGAAAACCTAGCTCTCCACTGCAGCAAGTTATACGCAGAATTTCAGAACTTGATTCAACAAGTTTAAAAGATGAGGAAACTTTGAAAACCCACAAAAAATGCAAAAGGCTACACTCAGATGGACCTGTTCCACATGGCTTTACAGGACATTTCTCCCAGTTTAAAGAACTGGCAATAGATGAGTTTGTCATCAGTTCATCAGAGAGGGACAGATGTATCAAGAGGAACAATAACATACTCTTGGTTCAGAATATAATTGTCTTTGAGGGTGAGGAATACATTGTCTGCAAAGAATATAGACACATTGAAAAGTTTTTTGACTATCCCATTGACTCCACATATTTGGGAATTTGTTTTGTGTCAGATCTGTCACCAAATCTGATGTGCTTCAAGTTAGATACCAATGTGCAGAAGTGTGTCCGGTTACCTTTGGAGGTTGGTTTTGTTGTTCTGCCACTTCTTCATGCAGACCCACCCTAAATTGCAGTCTTAACATATCTGGTGTGGTAACAGTCATTGGGACTGCTGAATTTAACCAAGCTTTTTATCTTGAGGAAAATGATTGATCATTTGTGTGCATAACAGCGGTGACAGTGTCCAGCCTGCCTTCACTTATCTCTGTAGGTGCGTATCCCATATTATTATGAACATGTATTAATGATCAATTAAGCCATCATTCACCTTTTATAGCATAAGGATTATCATAAAAAAAGCTTTCTTCTAATTTAAAGACTTCTTATTATGTGAATACGTTTGCAGTTTTGAAAAAACATAAAAGGTTACTGTGTTTATAGTATACTCTTAAAACTAGTAACTTTGTGCCTCTTTCTATTCTAGGCCATGTTTCACATTGTTGAGTTTCTGGAAACCCAAGAGGTTGAAGTAGTTCCAGCACTGTGGGTTGCAGATGATACCTATCAGTGGCCAGCTCACTACAAGCACGACGACTTAATTAAAGCCATAAGAAATGAGGAGCAGCCTGAACACATCTGGGATGCATTTAGTGTCCGAATTCTATATACAGCTGGTATGCAAATAACATATTTACTGTGAGGATTCACTGATTTGAAAAATCATAATATAATGATATTTCTCTTGTTTTTACAGCGAACTACAAAACCGCTCGTCTAAAACTCCCTCAACCGGAAACCCACACTGATCTTCAAACAGCAGAGGAAGAAGAGGAGGATGTCCTCCCAAAAAAAAAGCGTAAAAGGCTGTAAGTATTAAAGTGCAATTCTACTACTATTGTTGTAGATGTAAATGTTATGGAAAAATCAACATGTGTGAATTTTTTCAGGTTCTCAAATCTAATATGACCTTGGGCGCTTCCATTTCTCCGGGACTTTCCCAGTGACGTCACTGAGTGGGTACGGCTTCCTGGGTCAAAGCTCAATAACAAACAACATGGCGTGCAATGCATCAGTAGTTTGCAAAAGAAAACGGTCGTCGTCAGGAGCGTATTGTATTGCCCCAGGCTGCACAAATGGATTTTACACGAAGAAAGAAGAAGTACATTTCCATAGGCTGCCACTAAAGGATGAGAAGCTGCTCAAAGCATGGGTTATTTCCATGAAACGGTCCGATCCGCTGCTGAATCAGTACGCACGTGTGTGCAGCGAACACTTTAAAAATGACGATTATGTCCACAAAATGAGGTTTGATGAGTCTGGATGCCTGGTTCAATACAAAACATCGGATTTGAAGCCAGGATCCACAATATTCGATTTCTCATCGTATGCAGTCGGGAACACCGACCGTCCCAGCACGTCGGCTGCGCAAGACAATGACAGTGTCAACAAACGTGAAGTTCGAGCCACCAAACGAGCTGCTTCAGCTGCCGAGAGAGAGGTAAATATTGCAGCACTACCAGATTACTAGCTCACACATGTATTTACTGACACAGTGTGACCTTATTAATTAACGCAATCGCGTCCAAACTAAATGGTAGCCATTATTATGACGTAAAATGGAGAATTGGGGGTGTTCTATAGCTCAACTAATTAAACTGGCATAGGCTACTGTCGAAAACAGCCCTAAAAAGGCTAGTATTGCTGGACTAGGTGTTCAATGGATGGTATTGCTAAGATGTATGAGGTGTTGGAAAATAATACAAAATATATGTCAACTGACCACTGGTACATGCGGTAGCCTGGTAGGAGTATACTTCATCAAAATGACTGCCCATCCTTAGCCCTGCTTGAGTATTTTCTGAACATGTGCTTAATAATAACACAATCCTTTATAAATTATATATTTTGCTCTGAGTAATAAGAGTTTTCTTAAATCAGGGGTCTCCAACCTTTCTCCACCTGAGAGCTACTTTGAAAAAATGAAAGTGGCCAAGAGCTACTTGCATCGCATCGGTTACATTTATTCACATAGCACTCATCAGTTGAATTAAGCTACTTTTGTACACGTGTGAAATTGCAATACCTAAAGCTTATCTAAAATCTTAACTTCACAAGAGTCCAAGAAAACGACAATTTCTCACATATTATTATGGCCCTCATAGTAAATACATCGCCTTAATCACCACCTTGCAAACATCTTATGGCACATGTGTAAAATAAGTGCATTCACTCTTTTTCACAGTTAGTGAGACGACTGGCGCTGCATGGAGTCCACCATAGAGGTGTATGCTGGAGTGGACCCACTTAGGTTCACTCTAATAGAGTCATTTAAATGTTCATCAGTCGGTCTTGTTCTGTATTTAGATTTCATGACATTCATGTCAGAAAAAGCTGCTTCACAAAGGTCTGTAGAACAGAACCAAATAAAGCAGACATGTTCAGTGCTGCTTGGTGAATATTCTTATAGTTTTCTGGGTCTACAAGGCTCCAGAAATGTTGTGAGTTTTGCTGAACATTATTTTGGAGATTTATAACCTCCATCTCCACAGACACTGAACAGTTAGGTTTCTATGAACAGTTTCTTTATTTTACCATTATGGAATAATCACATTGGTAAATAGTGGCGATGGGGTTTTTCCGGCCAACTTATCATAGTCATGATTTTGAATATTTCTAGTTCACCTTAACCTGTAACATATTTATATTGTTTTGTTTCAGGTCAAACGAGCTGTCCATACTGCTGCAGGATTGTTGTCCTGTCAGACAGAAGATACATCCTGCATAGGTGCTGATGATGCAAGTGATGATTCCCAGGTACTGGAGGCACACACAACTAAACGTGGGCAGTCAGTGACTGTGGCCACACAGACGGAACCACTGGAACCATGCCCGTGTAAAACTGTGACTTTGGTGAGTGTGCAGACTGGGACCGATGACATCAACAACAGTCAGTTGCTCAGTCATGATCATCCATATTGCGTCAGCAGGGACATTGCTGGTGGATCCGCCATACTGGCACCTGCAGATGCAATGGCCAAAGCACCACTGAGTCCAACACCTGATGTGTCAATGCCTGAAGAAGATGCTTCCAGCTCTGGGGAGAGCATTCTAGGGACTGAGCCTTCTTCGTCGGACTACAGCCCTACTGAAGATGACATTATACAGAATGACGGCGAAGACAGCGAGGATGATGGAGAACATTCAGTGGATGGCGGAGAAGATCCAGTGTCAGACAAAAAATATCTGGTATCCCATGCACAACTGATGAAGCTGTTTTGTGTATGCAACTTTGCTGGATGCGGAAAATGTGTGATCAGCAGGCCGTACTCCCCAGTGAGATGATAGTGAACTGTTCATGAACTTGTCATGAAAAGTTCATGAAATATTAGTGAACCATATTCATGAACAGCTCATAAACAGCTCATAACAAAGTTGATGAACTGTTCATGAAAGTGACATGAACATTAAATGGCACTAGGGCAGTTCATGAACTACTCATGAAACTCCTGTGCTGGAATGGTTCATGAACAATTCATGGAATATGGTTTTAGGCAGGTTCATGAACAATTCATGAAATGGAGTTTTCAGTGAGTGTGTAGGGATATTCAGTTTTCAACCAAGAACATTTCAAGAATTGTTCATGACAACTTCATGAACCATTCATGAACAGTTCATACCCAGTCACTGAATATAATTCAATGGCTGGCTATGAACTGTTCATGAACCATTGACTGTGGGTCAATTGGCAACCATAGAAAACAACAATTATGTCAATCACAATGGAACTTTACTCAAATTAACAAACAACAAACAAACATACATGTATACAGGTGGAGCACTACAATTAATCCTATCACTATTTCAAGCAGTTCTTGACACTCAGCTGCACAACATTTCTTTGTTACGGGTCCCAAAAGCTAGGGTACCACAGCAACAATAAATGATTTCTGTAGAAAACAGAAAAGTGCAGCAGCAATAATTAGACACAGAATCCGGTTGATCGTCTGGATTGCTTCTTATTCAAAATTCAAAGTACACAGTTACATTCAAATAGCTGAACTTTACAAACATCACATTTCTCCATTTAAGTTATCTGTCTGTCACAGTCAATTACTGTATCTCAAGGAGAAATTCAACATAGTCAATATAAATTATTACATTACATTGCATTTAGCTGACGCTTTTATCCAAAGCGACTTACAATAAGTGCGTTCGACCAACAAAATACAAACTTGAAGAAAACAGAATCATATAAGTACATCAGGTTTCATAGAGCAAAAACATTTCAAGTGCTACTCATTCAACTGGCTTTAGATAAGCCAGTCCATAAGTGCTTTGTTAATAGTTCTATTGCTCGAAGTGGAGTCGAAAGAGATGAGTTTTCAGTCTGCGCCGGAAGGTGTGTAAGCTTTCTGCTGTCCTGATGTCAATGGGGAGCTCATTCCACCATTTTGGAGCCAGGATAGCAAACCCACGTGTTTTTGCTGATGGGAACTTGGGTCCCCTTCGCAGCGAGGGTGCAGCGAGTCGTTTGGCTGATGCAGAGCGGAGTGCACGTGCTGGGGTGTACGATTAACCATGTCCTGGATGTAGGAAGGGCCAGATCCATTCGCAGCATGGTACGCAAGTACCATTGTCTTGAAGTGGATTCTAGCAGTTACCGGAAGCCAGTGGAGGGAGCGGAGGAGCGGCGTGGTGTGGGAGAATTTAGGAAGGTTGAAGACCAGACGAGCCGCTGCATTCTGGATGAGCTGCAGGTCGGATGGCACATGCAGGTAGACCAGCCAGGAGGGAGTTGCAGTAGTTTAGGCGTGAGATGATGAGAGCCTGGACCAGAACCTGCGTCGCTTTCTGGGTCAGCTGGGGACGCATCCTCCTGATGTTGTAAAGCGTGTATCTGCAGCAGCGGGTTGTAGCAGCTATGTTTGCAGTGAAGGACAGGTTGTTATCTATAAACACATAACGCTATCAAATAATACTTTCTATCAATATATCTATCTTTACCAAATATAACATATTATGGAGATCACAAAAATACACTGTCAATGTTAATAAACAAAAAACAAGGCAATGTGCCTGCAAGACTGCACTCAGGTAAACAAAACATATTACCCGTGCGCAGCAGCTAACCTGCCTGCGAGCCTTCGCTCAGGTCACATTTACCCAGGTGCGGCTGAAGCCCGTGAAAATGGCATCTATTGTTGCCGACAGTTTAGTATTTTTAAAATACCGTTACTATGTCAAACATGCTCAAAACCTTCTGACACACTCTCCTAAACATCTCCAACATCATATCTAATTCACACAAGTTAACATCGATCATTTTCATTATGTACTGACCTGTAGAAAACAGAAAAGTGGAGCAGCAATAATTATACACAGGATCCGGTTGATCGTCTGGATTGCTTCTGAGGAGGGGGCGGAAGTGTCCCCCCTAAGGTAACCCAGATGTCACCGCTCACCTGCCAAAGGTTCCACCTTGGCGCTACTTACTCGTACTGCTTCTCAAACAGTACAGATAAACCATAAAATGATATGAATGTCACCAAAATAAATACAGTGTTCAGTTTCAAATTCACTATTGTTTTGTTTTAAGATTAAAAGTTTTAAAAAAGAAAGAAATGTTCAAATAGTAGATGAATATTCAAGAGGTCTTTAAAAACATCACACTGATCATCAAACGTTCATAAAATTCTCATGAATATTCCAAAATATTCTGAACTTGCCACAATCATCCAAAATTCATGAAATGCTCATAGTCATGAAAAGTTCATGAAATACTCATGCACACTTTTTGGGGTTTTAATTATAATGTTGTGATTGGCTGGATCATGAAAAGTTCATAAATTGCTCATAAAAGTCTGTCATGAGCAAAACAGGAACTTTATATGAATGAACAATGTTCATAAACATTTCATGAACTGCTCTTTAAAATGGTTCATGAGCATTTTAAGAATTTTGGTTCATGAACATGACAAGTGAACATATAATGAGTTGTTCATGAATGTTTCATGAGTGCTCATGAACAGCTCATAAAGTCATGAACTCCATCTCGCAGGGGCGGCTTTGGACTGACAGTGAAAACTGACTGCATAGATGACCATGAGTTTATGTGGACTTCTTAACCCCTCTTAAATGGCACAATGTCCTGCAACCTGTTTTGCCAGCCGCGATTTTCCTGACTGGAAATGCTTATGGCCCATTTTCTGAGATATGCCAGTGTCTGGGCCTGGAATCACTCTCGACAAGACACTGCTATAACATCCAGAGAGTGTATGTGCTGCCGGAAGTTACCAGTGTCTGGAACTTGCATAATGAGGCAGTGATGGCAGCAACTGGCGATCAGGTTGTCACTGTGTCAGGCGATGGGCGATGTGACAGCCCTGGTCATTGAGCTACGTTTGGAACGTACACCATGCTTGATATCAACTCAAGGCTCATCATTGCCCAGCAGACAGTGAAGGTGACAGAGGTGTTTAGAGTTCTAGGTGAGGCCCCGATTAATTTATTCCGGTAAATTACTCTGACCTCACTAATTGACCCGACCGAAGTTACTGAGTCTATGTAAGTTTACTGCTTGGCTCAGATCCACCAAACGTCAGCAAGATCTCACCTCTATTAACTCCCCGAAGAACCAGGTTCAATTAACTGCTGTTTTAATTCAGACAACTCTTTTTAAATCTGTTTAAGCGATCCCGAAGGATTTTGGTATCAGTAAATGGGGTGTGTTCCTACCTAAACATGTGTGTGTGGCAGGGTGCAATCTTACCTTTGAAGCAGGAGAGGAGAGCACATATGTCCTTTAAGTTGTCCCAGTCCAAAAGGTGGGATCAGTTTATTTGAAGAAAAATAGGTCCAAACTAATACAGGGTTTTTACCTTCTCTCTTTACAACATTATAATTATACTAAACAACACACAAAAATGATGCTGTGATCATGTTCACATATGAAACTTTAATTCACAGTCTTACATTTATTACCAAAATGTTTCCCTTTACCTGCCTATTTCAGTTGTGACATTCTCTCATACAAAGACTGGTGATAATAAAAGCCCATTCAAAATCCCGCAATGATTCGGAGGGATTTCCTCACGTGGGCGGGTTTCACTAAACACTCAAAATCCCGCAATGATTCGGAGGGATTTCCTCACGTGGGCGGGTTTCACTAAACCATCAAAATCCCGCAATGATTCGGAGGGATTTCCTCACGTGGGCGGGTTTCACTAAACCATCAAAATCCCGCAATGATTCGGAGGGATTTCCTCACGTGGGCAGGTGTCACTAAACCATCAAAATCCCGCAATGATTCGGAGGGATTTCCTCACGTGGGCGGGTTTCACTAAACCATCAAAATCCCGCAATGATTCGGAGGGATTTCCTCACGTGGGCGGGTTTCACTAAACCATCAAAAAACCTCTTCCATAAAATCATTCCATGCAGCATTCAAATCAATTCACTCAGCATTCAAAGCAATTCACTCAGCATTCAAAGCAATTCCCTCATCATTCCAACCAAGAAATGCAAGAGATATTCACCCAGTTTGAGAGAACCTTACCGAGAGCTATTAACCCAGCTCTGAAAGACAGAGCCTACCGGGAGAGAGTATACCAGGGGTTCCCCCCCCTCTCCCCGACGAAATCCAAAAAAGCCAGTCTTTTATGCTCAAAAAACCGGATAGAAAACCCACAAACACCTCCTCTATACCCAACCAACATATTCTATTGGCTCTGGCATAAGACACACCTTCCCAAGTTTGTGTAAAACAAAACATGACTAGACATATTCTATGACTATGACATAACCACCTTTTTGAGGCCTCAATCTGTTTCTCCTTAAGTCCGGAGCCCCCCTCCCTGCTGTGAGAGGAGAGGGAAGAAACTGCCTACTCTCTTATCAGTGACACCCATAAATCATTATAAGTCTTACACTCAATTTAACAAACCACTTGGTTTATACTGTAAATATAGAAAAGCATATAATATGAAGCATTTTCATTGTGGGTTATACAAGAATATAATTGATTATATTTAATTATAACTAACTTTCGTTTTAAGTATTCAACATACTATGAAGCTGTCAACACCCTGTTTTTAAAACGCAAAGTTATCAAACAGCACCAACTAAAATTGTAAGCATACATACATATTCAAAAACCATCAAGAAGCATTCTCATTATGGGTTCATACAAGAATATGATTGATCATATATGATTTATAATTAACTCTCGTTTTAAGTATTTACTTCATACTATGAAGTTCTCAACACCCTCTTTTTAAAACGCAAAGTTATCAAACAGCAACAGATAAAATCGTAAAAACACATACATATTACATACGTAAAACGTCAAGCATCAATATCATGAAAAGTTCTTCAGCATGTGAAATCAGGACGACCTTTTGATGAACCTGGTGTGGAGAACGCCGAAAACATAGTACCTCACTGGAATGTTCTCGTCATCACAGGTCAGGCACCCGAGTAAAAAGAGTCATGATGATCATAGATTTGTACGCACCCCCACTCGGCCTGACACTTGCAGGAGCGGGGGGCCTACAGTATCTGTTGTTATCTGATGTAAATCCTTGACCCTGACCATGGAGGGGTTGAGGTTCCTCCCTGGATGACACCTCCAAACGAAAGCCAGATAACTCGGCCGACAGTTGTTATGGATTTTTTAGACCTCGTCAATAATCGCTCATGACTTTGTGACAAGGTCAATGAGGCCCCACACAATGATAGCACAAACGAGGAACCAGAAGCATATGAAACAGCTTAGCTGGCCCTCGCTCATGGCATCCTGTGTGTGCAGTGTGAGTGTGGTGCTGGTGGTGACTTGGCACGTCACCTGTTGTCGTCTGTTTCTACCGTCTCTCCTGGCCTGTGACTACGACCTTGCAGTGGCTGAGGTGGACCCACGTAGTGAAGTGGACCAGTGTCAGGGGTAGGTAGGGCTGCTGCTACCTGGCGTCTGATGTCTGACCATGCAGTTATCAGGTAGTCGTCCCTTTTTGGGAAATCCACTGCGATTGGAGTGGCTCAGCGGGTAGAGATGCAGCCTGTCCCTCAGAGCTGGAAGAAACATCATCCTCCACTGGCAGGGGTACAGGTGACTCAGCCGCTGGCTCCATGCTGCACAGGTTTCCTGGGTCCAGGACTTGGCTTCACTTGAGGCACTGTGACTGAAGTTGTCCCGCTAGGGAGGTTCAAATCCTCTTGGTAGATTGCTGAGGTATTAATCTCAACAATATAGCTAAGATCAAGTTTAAATCATTTCTCTGATTCATAAAAAGTTGTTTTCAGTTTAAAAAACTTCCCCAAGGGTTTTCTCAAGCACTGGGCCATAACTTACTCTTATCAGTTTAACGACCTGACAGCCCTGCACCTCCATGCTGTGTGAAAACCAGCAAAAAGGAAGGAGGAAGATGTGCTCAAAAAAAATCTAATTTAAATGAATACTGTTGTACTTGTAGGGTGTAGGCATATAACAATTAAAATAACTGAAAAGAAAACTAATAGTGTAAAATTAAAAAACAATGAGAAAAATAATACAAAGGTTATTTCCCATTTCCTCTTTGATACTGAGGTATTCTCCATTCAAGCTCCAATGATCCATATGCTAATAGACAGAGTTTCCTCTTGCCATCTTTCTTTGCATAATACTAAAGATTCTAACAGTTCTACTGCTAAATCCCTTGCATTTTGAGTTATTACTTGTTACTCAGACTTAAATTCCCTCTTTTGCTCTATAAAATATCCCTTGGCACCGAATTTACCAAGACAAATTCTAGATTATTGCGGGAAGATCCCACAAAAAGCCATCCTCTCCTGTGGAAGAAAGCACATTAACTGCCACGGGTGTGTGCAAAACATGTCATGTGATGTGAGACTGATAGCATCAACAGTGGATTGGGTTAAGGCCGCAGTCATATTCCTATCTGGATTCTAAACTCAGTTGGCTCGGGTGAGTCCTCTCTTCTGGAGTGAAACTACGTTCCCAGAGACTGACTTCACTGTATCCAAACCTTCTGATTTAGTTTTAAGCTAACCCTTCTCTGGACTTCGCCCCTTTCTGGTCACCCATACACGATTTCTGAACTTAAACGGAAAAGGTGTGATAGTTAGATATGACCTGACCTTTGCCCGAGGTAGCTTTTCCATACATATAGGAATATATTCAGCCTTGTCAAATTGATTGGAATGTCCCAATTTGTTTTACAGTTTGTATACTCCACTCTGTGGCTGCTCTAACGCCTGATATGGTAACGACCAGATAGGTGTGAATCCCTTTATCCTGCAAGGGAGACAATATTTTCTCATCCGAAATAGGCCCTACATGGCCTAAACTGCTGTGTAGTTCACGCACAACCTGAGGAGCTTCTTCAGGGGGTACGTGAATGCTTCTACCCTTTTTCCATATTCTAGGGAATATGGAAGTCAGGTGGTTAACTCTTCCCGGCTTTAAGCAAGGTAAAACTTCTCTATTACCCTGATAGTCTAATTTGATCTTATCTGTATGGCTACGGACATGATTCCACTCCAGGTACATGCCTGCCTTTTTGACTCTGCAATAAGACCCTCACTTGAAGGGCATGTGTAAGTGCTTCACCTTTCACATTGGTAAACTGCCTTTGTTCCCAGTTATTAAGCTCTTCTTTACTCGCTTTGTAACAATAATCAGTAACAATACGGATGTGTGTTATTTTACGTTGTTTAGCAAAAAGAATTCCCTCAACAAATGGCCTTTGCCTCAGCAGTTTGTGCTGTACCTGGTATTGTACCCTTTTGCTTGCAAAGTACTTCACCTGAATTAGTTTTCATTATAAAGGACCAAGTGGCTGCTTGGTCACCTTTTCGCAAACTCCCCTCTGTAAACAGTGTTACCTTTGGAGCAGCGGTTTTCTTTAAGGGTTTCAATGTTTCCCTGTGTGGCTTACTACCTGTGGTCCTAAACTCCACATCTGGATCTGACATCATCCTCTGCCATTTTCCATTCTTATTCTCTCAGTTTTTTGATATTGATATTTTTGTTCTGGTGTTAAGATAATTTTTTGAATCTCCCTCTTTTCTTAACAACTGGAGCTATGTCTATTTTAGATCTGACTTGGTTAAGAGGTGATTTGTTCTTTGGTGAGAGGAACACTATTCTCCTTGTGCTGGGTGGGGGTGGGTAGCCTGCTTTTGGGAGAGTTTCTTATCTCCATCTTCCTCTCTGTGCTGAGGCCATAACACTTTTAATGGGTCGCTCCGTGGTCTGTTCAGATTTTCTTCTCCTCTAGAGGTCACGCCTGTATCTGACCCGTGTGCTGGGTTTTTCTGCAGCACCTCGGGAGCAGAGAAAGGGGGAGATTTTTTATTTTATTTTTTCCAAAGTGTAAGCATGAGCAAAATAGTTTAGTTGATTTTGGTAAAGCATTTGAGCTTTAGCTTCGCAAAAAACTTCCTCATATTAGTTTTGAAGATATTGTTGGGGTTTGATATCTGCTGATAATTCCCACTTAGGTTTTCTCTTCAAAGTACATGCAAAACAACCAGATTTGTGGGTCATCTGATCACCACCTTGCCTTCTCACAGTTTGAAATTGCTGTGCAAGGTATAGCTGTGTTAAGCCATTGAATCTCCCACAGCATTCCTACTGAGTTTTAGTGGTGAGATTATAGACTTGCCAGTTTGTTATCTGTCGCTGTTGTGTTGTGAACATAATTCCTCCTGTGTGTTTTAGCTTCCTATTAGCAGGGTTCACTAACATGGTTTGTTGATCTAGTTTAAGATTTTCAATAATGACATTTATTATTTCCAACATTCCTTTCCCCTGAATATCATGTCTAACAATGTGTTTTCTTCTAGGATTAGTAGATACTCATAAATGACATTTTCTAGCTTTTATCCTGTAGGCTGGAGGTAGGGTCTCAGACATTATACCACCTGCTTGTGGCTCTCTGTCCAAACGGTAGTCTGACAGGAAAGTATTTAGGTCGCGGTACGCCCGTGGGTCTGGGCTAATCTGACCATGGCGAGCAGAAGCTCCGGATGTTGCTCTGTGTATCCTCCCTGTGTGGTTGGCTCTGAGTCATTAAATTGCGTTCTAACCTCTCAGCCATTCTTTTTATTTTATTTTTTATTTTATTCAAGGGTTTCGTTCACTTCTTTTATACACATGCAAGTTTCTAGGCTTTTACTCACACCGGAGGATCAGTTCCGACTATACCGTCACTTTGTTTCTAGGTTCTCTTCTGGATCAGCTAGTGCATGCGGACACCTCAGTTAAGAGTGTTATGTATCGAGCTTCGAGCTATTTCAACAGCATAGGTACCTTTTAGATCTATGTTATCTTTATTAAATCTCCCATTAACTCTTCCCCACGTTATGTTTTAACGCAAAAGTTCAAACCGCAGCTCTTTGACAAGTCCTACCTATAAGTTTCAAAGCAATTTGGACAGATACTGAGCAGTGCTCCTACGGCTGACTTCACTAGCCACCAAACCTGTGATTAAAGGGACCACAGGGGCTTCTCAATTTGGCTAGGGGAAGAAGAACCTACTTTAGCTTCTTTAACAGACAGCAATATCCGATATAATATAACCCTCAGTCCGGTGCAATAGTATCACTTAAATTACTACACTTTAAGTTAAAATATATATTCTAGGATTCGGGCAGGTATTTTAACAAGACTTTCAGCCTGTATTTCGCTGATTTGTACTCATCGACCTTTTTCACTAGGTCGTTTTGGTTCTTGTATTTTGACTCTGTCAAAATATTATTTTATTATTATTATTTTAGAGTTCTAGGTGAGGCCCCGATTAATTTATTCCGGTAAATTACTCTGACCTCACTAATTGACCCGACCGAAGTTACTGAGTCTATGTAAGTTTACTGCTTGGCTCAGATCCACCAAACGTCAGCAAGATCTCCCCTCTATTAACTCCCCGAAGAACCCAGGTTCAATTAACTGCTGTTTTAATTCAGACAACTCTTTTTAATCTGTTTAAGCGATCCCGACGGATTTGGTATCAGTAAATGGGGTGTGTTCCTACCTAAACATGTGTGTGTGGCAGGTGCAATCTTACCTTGAAGCAGGAGACGGAGAGCACAGATGTCCTTTAAGTTGTCCCAGTCCAAAAGGTGGGATCAGTTTATTGAAGAAAAAATAGGTCCAAACTAATACAGGGTTTTTACCTTCTCTCTTTACAACATTATAATTATACTAAACAACACACAAAAATGATGCTGTGATCATGTTCACATATGAACTTTAATTCACAGTCTTACATCTATTACCAAAATGTTTCCCTTTACCTGCCTATTTCAGTTGTGACATTCTCTCATACAAAGACTGGTGATAATAAAAGCCCATTCAAATCCCGCAATGATTCGGAGGGATTTCCTCACGTGGGCGGGTTTCACTAAACACTCAAAAATCCCGCAATGATTCGGAGGGATTTCCTCACGTGGGCGGGTTTCACTAAACCATCAAAATCCCGCAATGATTCGGAGGGATTTCCTCACGGGGCGGGTTTCACTAACCATCAAAATCCCGCAATGATTCGGAGGATTTTCCTCACGTGGGCGGGTTTCACTAAACCATCAAAATCCCGCAATGATTCGGAGGGATTTCCTCACGTGGGCGGGTTTCACTAAACCATCAAAATCCCGCAATGATTCGGAGGGATTTCCCTCACGTGGGCAGGTGTCACTAAACCATCAAAATCCCGCATGATTCGGAGGGATTTCCTCACGCAATGATTCGGAGGGATTTCCTCACGTGGGCGGGTTTCACTAACCATCAAAATCCCGCAATGATTCGGAGGGATTTCCTCACGTGGGCGGGTTTCACTAAACCATCAAAAACCTCTTCCATAAAATCATTCCATGCAGCATTCAAATCAATTCACTCAGCATTCAAAGCAATTCCCTCATCATTCCAACCAAGAAATGCAAGAGATATTCACCCAGTTTGAGAGAACCTTACCGAAGCTATTAACCCAGCTCTGAAAGACAGAGCCTACCGGGAGAGAGTATACCAGGGGTTCCCCCCCCTCTCCCGACGAAATCCAAAAAAGCCAGTCTTTTTATGCTCAAAAAACCGGATAGAAAACCCACAAACACCTCCTCTATACCCAACCAACATATTCTATTGGCTCTGGCATAAGACACCACCTTCCCAAGTTTGTGTAAAACAAAACATGACTAGACATATTCTATGACTATGACATAACCACCTTTTTGAGGCCTCAATCTGTTTCTCCTTAAGTCCGGAGCCCCCCTCCCTGCTGTGAGAGGAGAGGGAAGAAACTGCCTACTCTCTTATCAGTGACACCCATAAATCATTATAAGTCTTACCACTCAATTTAACAAAACCACTTGGTTATACTGTAAATATAGAAAAGCATATAATATGAAGCATTTTCATTGTGGGTTATACAAGAATATAATTGATTATATTTAATTATAACTAACTTTCGTTTTAAGTATTCAACATACTATGAAGCTGTCAACAGAGGTCAAAAATAGCTACTGGTTGGAGCCTGTTGGACTTGAAAGATGTATTTCCAAACTACAGGTATTCTATTGTTAGTTTGTTTATTTCACAGGTCAATAGTACATGTAGTATTGCTACAATATATTGTATAATCTTTTGTCTAATTTTAAATAACGATTGTCAATTTGGAATAGAAAGGTTGTGATGTCTAGCTGTCTGCCTGTGCCATTGTATGTATGGGATCTCTGCTGATAGCCAAAGATATATAATGTATGTACATTTGTTACATGATATGCTAGAGAGGCCATGATTTCGGACAAACATTGTCACATGAAAATATAGAAATATAGAAATCCACCTAAAAAGTCTTAAATTCCATGATGCAAAAATTAATCCTACAATTGACCAAATTGTGATTTTACATGAGAAAATTGCCTGGCCCTCTAAGTTTGACTTGGACACGGGGGGTGGCGGCTATCAAATCCGTGTGATAGAAATTGAAGATGTTGACTTTGTTAAATTAAATGTATGGTAAATATCTTTTCAGGATCACAATGTGACAATTTCCATACTAGCCACAGACTGCCACCCTGCAGTGCAGAAGATGGCTACGTGAGGACCACAAGACCATCAAGAATGAGTTTGACTTGTGGCACATTTTGAAAGGTGTGAATAAGCGGATGCTGCAGAGCCGGAATACCGAGCTGAAAGGAGTGGGGTGCGCATGGTATCCAACCATCTTTGGTACTGTGTTGTACATGTGATGGTGACGCGTTACTGCTGAAGAGAAATGGACGTCCATTCCTCCATCATATCATCAATGTTCACGAGTGGCTGTCGGCAGAGAAGATGCTGAAGTGTGAACACGAGCCTTATTCTGAAAGAGGATGGAGTTCCCGACCTTGGTTGGAGCGTTCATCCAAGGCCTTTGGCACTCTACAGAAAGTGGTCATGGACAAGAGACTGTTGAAAAAAACGAGATAAGGTATTGTCTTAATTGCCCTCTTCATTTATATATTCTGGCCTTATACATTTCCACAAAGCAGTATATTTATCTAAAGAGAATATATTCAACGGATGTAGCCCTGAACAACAGTAAAAATATGAAATTGAAAATAGTAAAAAAAAAATACAAACATGCATAATTAATATCAGTATTTGAATTAATCCCACCAACCATGGTGAATTATTCAATAGTGATGTTTGAGAATTGCATGTCTGGCATCTCTCGACTCCAATAGTTCGCAATCTGACAAATTAAAGTAATACAAAATGCTAAATAATGCTGACATTCATGACCCACTCTGTTCAATGCAGGTAACAGAAGGATCCATACTGGCGAGCTGGAGAGCATCATTTCTTTGTATACAAAGTACGTTCCAAAGCGCAAGAAGTTTCACGGAGGAGAGCTTTCAGGCACGCCTTCACCTCGCTGCATTGGATCACAACCACAACATCGACCGGAGCAGGCACAGACAAGAAGGGGCACTGCAGTTCAAACTGCAGTACTCGAAGCCTGCTGGAGGATATGTGGTGAAGGCGATGAAGACACCAAAAAGCTACAACTTCCGAAGAGAAATCATGGTAGGGGTAGTCGAGAGGTGTTTATCAGCATTGTCCATGAGGTCCGAACTTGCAGAACACCGTCATACAGATGCAGAGAAGGAGAAAAGGACACTTGGTGCGCATAAAGGCCTGGTAAAACCATCGAAGGAGGATGCTGTGGCACACCACCTAAGTCGATTTGTGAACAAGTAATGTCGGTCTCTATGTGTCAGTCGTATATATGAAGTCAGCCTGTGGGACTCAATGTGTCTGTGGTGTATGAAGCTTAGTCAACCTGTGGGGCTCTGTGGCAAATAAATAAAGGACGTCTATGGCTGATATATATATATAATATATATATAATATATGCTGGTAGTATTTGTATATTATTATTTGAAGGGTAAAAACATAGTTTGGTTCAGGAAAATGGTCTTTATTACTTTATGAACATCGAGCACTGAAAAACATTTGTAGAATCTAGTGAGATACATGTATATGCTTGATAATATAAGTTGTAAATACTGTTCTGATATCACAAACATTGTATGAATGGTTCCATTATCAAAGTAGAATTTTCTTCGCTAGCCTAAATGTCACGATTTCACTGTCAAAGATTTGCCTTCCATGCATGGAATCATTGGTCACATCATATCCCTCCAGAATATTCAAATCTTTTGTAGGTTACTGATGGGTAGTGACTTCGTATCCGATTCACAACACAGGCAGGTATCTGCACTCAGTTCCCTTTTCCAAGGAAACCTCTAGTCCAGATGGTGAATTGCCGATAAGCTGTTAGTCTATAGAGGCTGAAATAAATAGGATACACATATAAATACAAATCATTTAATTTAAAACAATTATATATTTTTAAATAGGGCCTACACTTACTCGCTATTTATTGGTCGTTCGAGGGTTGCTGCACGCACGTCTCGTAGCGATACCATTGCGATCGCCAACATATCATTCTCGATGGAAACCATAGGGAACAGTCGGTGTTCCATGATACACTGGAGATTATTCCCATCTGAATTGAGCATGTGGTCGATACCAATTCCCCTGCAACATCTACATTCATTTTCCGATGGCATCACCACACAATTGTTACATGTACACCAATCTGTGTTGTCCATTCGTCCCGGGTTTTGAGCAACATCTTCTTCCTCTGAGACCGAGTCGGTACTGGAACTGGTGGTATCCCACTCGGCGAGTTCAGAACCGGCGGTACTTTCGGCGGACCGAATCGGTTCATAAGCATAGGCCATGGGATGCCTGGTAACTGTAGATGCTTCCACATCAATGTCATCTCCCAACGAATAGTCAAATTCATCGTTCAAAACGTTGATCTCATTGCAAAATTCCTCCATCGCTGCCATATCTGCTACGTTGTGTTGACTTCCGGTATGGATACCTGGAGCGAAGACCCAGCCAGTGACGTCACCATTTGGGACTCCCCTAATGGCAGCGGCCTGGTCCCGGAATTCCCCACCCGGCCGGTGGATAATTAATGTTCTTTTGGCGAGTAATATCATATACAATAAATATTACGATCAATATCCATTGTAAAATGAATAAACTACCAGAATATTATAGCTGTAATTGGTGTTTCCTTTCCCCTTTAAGTATTTAAACAAATATGTTAAAAACACTATTTAAAAAAAATGGTGCTCTGAAAACAAAATGCAGTGGGTTTGTCCTCGCCTCCAAACTATCCCTACATACTAATGAGTCATGGTAGATATACATTTTATCTGATATTTCTTTAACACATCATTTATGCTGTATTGTTTTTCCTTTGTAATCTTTGAAATTAATTCTGCTTTCATTTCCTGTCCCCCCCCCCCAAACACACTCACACACAAGACCGAACATTCGATTTGAGAGTGACAGTGATAATGACATTACTGTCAAACAAAAAAGGACATTGACCCCAGCGGTCAGGGTCTTTGAGAAGACCAGAACCCCGACGGTCTGAGAAAAATCCTGGAACTCAACGACAAGATGAAAGCGAAGGGGGTCTTGCTCGTAAGTGATTTCACAATTTGTTATTGTTTTGTCTGTAAATATATATGTATGTGTATATACACACACACATATACTGTATATGAGTAGAGGAGAAATAGTGTGATAAAAGATGCATTTATATATGTTGAATGTCCTTATTTTTAGCTCTTCTGCATAGACTTCTTACGAATCAAGAGATGATGATGGATCAACTCAAAGTCATTCAGATGACCATGCAGAAAATTCCTGGCGAACCTGCTGGTGGGCCGGATCCCCTTGGCAGAGATATACTGCCGCTAAAAGATGTAACCTCCCTGCTGGCTCTGGAGAAACGTGTGAGGGAAGAGGCAGACCTTCAAAACAAAATGGTAATAATTGCCCTTACCAACTTAAAAAGATGGGGGACCCAATTTGAAACTATTGTTAATATTTTACTTGCCACCTAAGTTGTATGTTGGACAGCAGTGATGCTAAATACCAGCTATGGGAAAAGGAAAATAATGTTTTTTTTTTTAAATTAGGTTATTGTGGACTAGTGTTTATATAATGCATGGATCCTTAGCTTTTAAATGATCTTTTTCAGATACTGCATTGAGTGTCATTGGAGGACTGGACGTTAAGGATTGCGTTTGGCGAGTTATTGAAACACTGTTTACCAACTCCCTTGCCAAACAGCTCAACTGGCGTGGCATCAATAGGAAAACAGCATTCCACAGACTGCAACTTAAAGATGTCATTACTGGTAAGTGTTACATTGCGCTGTCATCAGTCTAATAAGTCCAGTCCCCTTCTTTCTTGCATGTTTGACACTCAGTTAGTACTTACTGATCCTAGATTCAACCAATTCAAATTACTCTTGGTAGAAAAAGACATATAAAAGAATAATTTGTTTAACATGGTTTGCCACATAAACAGTAAAAAAAATAAACTCTGAAAAGAGGCTGGAAGCACATCTACTCTTTCTCCCTCATTGAGAAATTTCTGGATCAGCTGCAGTCCGATTTTACTAGCAGACGTCAAGCTGTTGGGTAGAGGCAAAGGGCGTCCTCTGCCATGGCCAGAATGTTCTCAAAGTGCCGTCACCACTGAATTCGTCAGACACAGCACGCCATGCACTTGGCTGATCCTTAGGTCCCCAGATTGGGTCCTAAATTCTGCAATCCATCCAAGGCAATCCCCAGATTGGGTCCTGCAATCTGCAATCCATCCAATGTTCTCTATTTTTAGGGACTGTCAGAAACAAACAGGCTCACAGCGACCAGCAACAGACCAAGAGGTAGAATCCTACATAAAAAAATGGCTTCACCTTGCGGGCGACCGAGATGGAGGTAGAAGAGAGAGAGAGGAACGAAGACGAGCTGTCCAAGAAACCTGTAAGTCAGTTACAATATCTATTTGCAATATATGTATAATAATTTTGTAATATATAATATAGCATATACATAAGGAATTGTATTTTATTTGCGGTTTTGTACGTTTGATTGTTATCTGTTACTGAGTCAACAGAGTTTATTTGTTTGTGCATTCCTTATAGGCCTTCAAGATTCTCATGGGCCCAGTCAAGGAGGTCGATAAATCCATCGATAAAATGTCCAGGTTGTTCCCTTGCCAAGGTCGGCAAAAGTTCGTCAATTTTGGTTGAGCAGGGTTAGGTTTAACCCTATGGTTCTACAAGTATTCTGTTCTAGTTCTGTTTTCACAATAAATCTGAAATGTCACTGAGTCTGCAGAAGAGTTTGTTTATTTGGGGAGCTAAGCTTTTTTTTTAGAATTGCGTGTTTTTTCAAAGTTGCTTTACTATACAGCTATTTGTTTTTGTTTATTATGCTGTTATTTTGGCATGGTTGGATTGTATCCCAGTTATTTTGAAAATGTAATGATGCAGTGGCTAGTTCATCACCAATATTAATAAATGATGATACAATCATTAAACAAAACGTTTGGTTCATCTGTTGTAATTTATTGATGCAAACTTTTGGGAGGCATTTTGACATTTGTATTTACTGTATGTTGAATATTGCTGTTGCAGAATACACAGTGTCATTGATATTCAGTCATTGAGTCACCAAAGTTTTAATGGCTTTTTAGGGCTTGGTCTGGTTTATTTGGGTCATTCTTGGCTGACATGTGGCCATGCTTTGACCTGCTTGTGGCATAGATCTGGTAAAACATCACCTGACCGTCAAAGTGCCATAATTCCATGCAGCATTTGGGCCTGATGAGGATACGGAATGTGGGCCGGATCTGGGCCAGAATGAAAACTAACCGTGGCCCAGATTAGGGCCAGTTCTGGCCAACGAGTGGAACGCCCCCAGTGCCATCACTCCATGCAGTATTTGGGCCAGATAAGGATATGGAATGTGGGCCAGAATGAAAACTAACCGTGGCCCAGATTAGGGCCAGTTCTGGTTTATGTGGTTCGTTTATGGTTGACATGTGGCATTGCTATGGCTTGCTTGTGGCCCAGATCTGGCAAACAGGAGCGGAGCGCCTAAGTGCCATCATTCCACGCGGTATGTGGGCCAGATGAAGGTGTTTTGTGTGGGCCGAATCTGGGACAAACCTTTTTTGCTATCTGGGAGGGATACCCAGTAGCCACGCCCAGCGCTATGGCCGCACCCAGCGCCATATAGATAGAAGAGTTACGACAACGGAAGTCCAAAACGGTTATCGTCACGTGGTTCATGTAGGCGAGGATCATTCCCCGGAAGTTCATGGCGGGCAATGTGAATTCATTGATAACAGAGATAGAACTACGATTTTTGGTAATTATTAGTGAATAAAGGTTTTTATTTGCAATATTTATACAACAAATCGATATGTGTATGTATTTACATCAATATGTTTTAAAAAATAAAATAGAATTTGCTAATATTAAGTGATAATATTAGGATTAGTGTGAACAACTAGTTTACATGTTAGGCTAACAGTGCCTTGGTTAAAGAGCCTGTTGCTGTTTATTTATAGCTTTGAATTCTTTCAACCAATATTATCTTCTTACAACTTGTATGGTAGTCAGGAGCATCACTTTCTAATGTTTATTGATATATTTAGAGGGAGGGGGATCTAAAATAATGCTTTAAATTCAGATTAGATTCATTTCTACCATTTTCTTAAATTCATGGTTAGTTTCAGTAATCCCCTGGTAATTGAGGACACGAGTTATCTAAATGACTAATGGTCATCTTTATGGCTTCAGAAAGGACAGGAGACCGACAGGTGACTATCAAAGGACTAGCAGCAGCAGCATGATGATGATGATGATGTAAATGTGTTGTTTTTAGGAACATCCATTGCAAATACATGGAATTCAATAACATTGAATAGCATATCATGCAGTTTGTCTGTGCCTTTACCTCCGTGTGTCCTGGTTTGCTGTGCTGCCCTCCTAGTCGCCACCATGGTTTGCTGTGCTGCCTGGGGATGCTCAAATCGCTTCGAGACAGGAGTACGAATGTACGGCTCCCCACTGACACAGAGCGGAGGAAAAAATGGCTGGCTCAAGTCAGCAGGAGCAATTTCACGACCAACAGCACAAAAATATGTGAGGTAATTATATACAGGCTTCGTACGTTCATTGAAAACCTGGAAAGTCATGGAAATTCAAAATGCAAATTCCAGGCCCTGGAAAAGTTATGGAAAACAATATTTTTCCTAAAGTTTTTGAAAAGTCATGGAAATGTAACTAAAGTTGCGTCAAATATAATTTACATTTTATCTAATCGCCGAAATAATCTGCGGTCGCGAGCTGTTATGTGCCATCATGATGCGCATGGTGTTATTATTTAATATATGAAGCGCGAGCTGTGTGCTCGAGTCTTCCTGCCTGTCGGCTGAAACTCTGCTGCTCCGGGATGAGGGTCAGCTACATTAGCTACGGTGCGTTCGTTAACTGTGCGGAGTCACTGTGGCACAGACTGAGCCGTTGGTGAACAGCTGTTAGAACGGGCCATTCAGGTGTTCAGAGCGGCAGAGCGAGCGGCTGAGCGTGTTGTGAATATCATTTAAGGAATCGTTGAGCTAGCTAGCTAGCATACATTGTCAATATCTGCTACGTTAGCTTTAGCCTTCGTTTTCTAATAGTTTTTTTCATAGGCAATAAACGGAGGTGGGATAAGTATAGATATTGTGCTAGAGTAAAAGTAGAAGTACTCAGATAAGTAGAAGTACTCAGATCTTGTACTTTAGTAGAAGTAGAAGTACTCAGATCTTGTACTTAAAAAAAGTATAGTACTCAGATGTTGTACTTGAGTAAAGTAGAAGTACTCAGATCTTGTACTTTAGTAGAAGTGGAAGTACTCAGATATTGTACTTGAGTAAAAGTAGAAGTACTCAGGTCTTGTAAGTGTTGGGGAATATTTTCCAAGGCCCATAACTTTGACCAAGTTTATCAGTTCAAACTGTCCTGACTGAGCACACGCACCTCGTAACCTTGGCTGCTGTGCTCTCAGTGTTCTGTCTCCGTGTTCCTGCCTGTTGGCGTCAGCTGATAGAGGTGTCATGATTCTATGTTCCTGCCTGTTGACGTCAGCTGATAGAGGTGTTATGATTTTATCTTGTTATGCAGCATGTTGATGATGCTCTCGGAACTAGCTAAATACATGGGTCTGGGGTAGAGTTCTTCAGAATTGACGTGGCAACTCTACCGTGCAGTCAGATCGTGGCTGCTGTGACTTTTGATGTGAATTCTCCGGCCGAAGCTCCAAATAAACCATCAGTGTTTGACATCAAAGCTCCTGCTCTTCCCGTCTCTCTTTCCTGAGTCGGTGACTCCCACTGCATTGCTACACAGAAGTTTCCCTTACAGTAAGTAAAAGTATAAGTACTCAGATCTTGTACTTGAGTAAAACTAGAATTATCAGAGTGTAGGAATACTCTGTTACAGTAAAAGTCCTGCATTCAAAATGTTACTCAAGTCAAAGTACAAAAGTATTATCATCAAAATATAGTTAAAGTAGCGACAGTAAAAGTAGTCATTGTGCAGATTGGTCCATTTCAGAATAATATATCTGATATGTTTTATAATGATTGATCATGAAAGTGTTCTCAAAGCTGGTAAAGGTGCAGCTAGTTTGAATGACTTTGTATACTGCAGGGTAGCTTGTGGATTTACTCCAGGTGGAACTAAAGTCTGATTTAACACTTGATTAGATTTTACATCATTCATCCACATCTGTAAAGTAACTAAAGGTATTAAAATACATGTAGAGGAGGAAAAGTACACCATGTACTCTGAACTGTAGTGGAGGAGAAGTACACCATGTACCTCAGAACTACAAAGTAGCAAAAACATTGAAATACTTAAATAAAGTACAAGTATCTCAAAATTGTACCCACGTATAGTACTTGTTGAGTTTATGAACTTAGTTACTTTACACCAGTGGCTATACAGATAGAAAGGCTAAGCCTTGCACAGAGGCATGAAAATACATTTTCAAAATGCTCAACAGTGCTGCCAGAATGATAAACTGACTGCTACACAATTAAAATAATGCTTTTATATATTTCTACTAGATGTGACTCTTTGGCGTTTCTGTTATTATTAACACTGCTGCTTTAGTTGTTCTGACTGCTAAAATCATCTGCTATTCCTAATTTTAAAGCCGATATTCCGTGGGTCGGGAGGCTCGGATCCTTGTCACCTTGTTCATACCTGATGAGTTTTCCTCCCTGACTACAGTTGCTTTAGCGTGTAGAAGCTAGTAAGCTACTATTTGATTTGATAGGCACAACATGTTTCATATGCAGACCTTATTTTCCTGTTCCATGTTAAAATAAACCATTTTCAGTGGTAATTTTTCTTTGGTCATGGAAAATGAGGTAAAGGTAATTGAGAAGTCATGGAAAAGTCATTGAAAATCATTGTATATACAAACACTGCATTTGCACTTTTTCACAAAACGAAACCACAACCATTGGGAAAGCTTAATGTTTTGTTTAATACAAAAAAACAGGGAAAGGCTTGAAAAACACAGAGTTGAGACTCAGGGTGCAGGGTGAGGGTCGCAGTGCAGGTATTCAGGCTCCATTGAATCCCCCTCTGGTTCTTGTGCTGAACGAGGGAGGTTAACAGACAGGAGAAAGGGTTATAACACACCTATTGGATGAGAGATAGATAAGGTGGTGGTCTTTGTTCCCAACTGAAGTTATGGAACTTTATTATTTGTGAGTTTAACAAAGTATGACAAATGGCATCAGTAAACAGATGTGATATGAATTTCTATAAGTTTGTCTCATATTTTATATACAGTATGTAATGAGTATAACATGTCCAGTAAGTATAAAGTGTTTCCTAATACTGTGTATTCAACCACTATGGAATATGTATGTGGGCAGACAAGATTCAGACACAGTTGTTCTGTGTGTGAAGTAACCTCAAGTCACTCCGCAGGCACATTTTGATGCCGACCAGTTTGTCAAGACAAAAAAGGGCAAGACTAGGCTGAGAGCAGAGGCTATACCCCACCATCTTCGTGCATCGCCCCGTGGTCAAAAAAGAGAAGGGCCCCTGCACCGTGATTCACCCCGGGACCTGTATCTACAGTCTGAAAGGTGACACAGGTATAATAAGTATGAACTCTTAGTAACAAAAGTAATATTTCTTATTTTTAAGTGGTATAATATTTTAAATGTTCGAAAATGTACAGTGCCATGTCTCTACTTACATTAGTCTCAAAGATTGAGGGAAGAAGGGATGAGGAGACTGAGAGAAAGGAAAGTGAGGGTGAAGGAAGAGAGGACATGGCTAGTGAGGAGAGACAGGGAGGGCGGACACCACCCACTCAGCCAGCAGCCAGTCAGCATACGAGGGAACCAGCAGCCAGTCAGCATACGAGGGAACCAGCAGCCAGTCAGCATACGAGGGAACCAGCAGCCAGTCAGCATACGAGGGAACCAGCAGCCAGTCAGCATACGAGGGAACCAGCAGCCAGTCAGCATACAAGGGAACCAGCAGCCAGTCAAACAGATCTATTAAAAAAATTAAAGAGAAAAAAGCAAAGGCTGCACTAAGAAAAATCAGGAAGGACAATGCGGCTCTCAAGAAAACAATGAAATTAGGGACAAGAAATATTAGAAAACGTTTTCAAAAATCAAATTAAGGCATTAGGCAGACTCACCACAAAGGGGATGAAATGGAGCAATGAGGTTTACTAACAAGATTACTTATATAATACAGTGATAGAATACATGTTTAGTATGCTTACTTATATAAAACAGTAGTATTTAACTTACCTTGTGTTTTCACTCTCACTTAAAGGGGACCTATCATGCAAAATGCACCTTTGTACGTCTTTTATACATGAATATGTGTCCTCGGTGTTCCAGGGAACTCACCAAGTGTCAGAAAACACAACCCTCTCTATTTTTCCTCCTTCGCCAAATCTCTAAAAAAGGGGCTGCAACGGATCTGAAAAAAACGGATCCACATTCAATACTTTTCTACGTCACAAAGAAGTGCTCCGCTTATTGGTCAACTCTCCACCTATCAGGGGAATGAGCCACGGCCACGTGCATTGCCAAACCTCTCGGCAGGCTAAATAATCAACACCCCAGTCACATCTGTGTTTTTGCCTGCTCTTGCCAGGATGTGTAAGCCAGTTTAAACGTTGTGCTGTTGTTGGCTGCAAGACTCGGGACAGGGGACTGCATGCGATGCCATCAGTGGAAAAAGAAATGAATCTGTGGCTAGACTTCATTTACAAGGGACATGTGCCAGAAGACCACGGAAGATTTCTGTTTGTGTGTTCCAAACATTTTACCACGGACATGTTTATTAACTTCTCTCAAGTCCAACACGGATATGCCTCCAAAGTAATGCTAAACCCGGGATCAATACCAACCATCCGGGACCAGGCCAGTGAGGACACATCCAATTTTGAAGCTGTAAGTTTTTATTTAGCGGTGTTTTTCCTGATAAAGCTATCTCTAGCTTGTAGCATGTAGCTTCGCCGCATCAATGTCGCCTCAAACCCAAATAGTAATCGGTTAGGTGTTTATATATTTTTGTAGCATTTTATTTTGTACGCTCCGCAGTCTTTGCTTTGTCTTTTATTTGAATTATCAGGCATTTGCTAACATGTTCAGACATACTGCCGTAATGGCGATCTGTGTGAAGGCTGTAAAGCCATGCCCTAGGCGATAACACAAGTATTTATTCTCCTATTTATTAGTATTTTGTATCCTCTACAATCATATTGAGTAAGTTATAATAACAAACGTAATCTTCTGCAGGCAAGTTGCCGTTTTTTTCCAGCGTTATATGTAAACGCTTTTGTGATTGTAGTCTGTAAGAACGATCAGATATCATCGATCTGTAAGCTAAGCTACGCTACGCTAATGAGACATGCCGTGTTTTGCAGCGTTATATGTAAAGCTTTTGTGTGTTTACTTGTTTGCGCACATGAATATAAATGGGGGTGTGTTAGGATACAACACTGTATGTATGCGAGGGGGGACACACACCACGAGTAAAACTGAGCTAAAGCCCCGTCGGGCTGTTGTTGTTGGACAAGGCCTTACCTCTAGCAACAGGCTAATTAGTGGCTAGCATTCATTACAGTCAGTCTACTGAGCTCAGCCCCTCTCCAACACATCACCTGCATTGAGTCAGAAACACAGCATGCACGTTACGGTTCAAAACTAACTCAGATTGGAAAAGGCTAAGCAAAGAGCTTTGCTAAATAGAGAGCTTTGCTAAGAAGTTTCAGTTTTTTACATGCATATACTAATCTAAACCACATTTTTTGTTGTGCTTTTTTTTACCATTGCACAGTCCTACGTAGCCAACTTGATGGACCTCATCTTCGAGCAAGTCTTTGTGGACCCTGCACCATTATGAGCGACCTGACAGGGAGGAGGTCATCGCCGGGTATGCTACACGGTTCAATTTGGCTGCTGTCTGAACCCAACATCGACATTTCACGGATCAGGAAACTCCCTGCGTATCCTGAGGACAACGCAGGCCGGAATCACCACTCTGATCCTGCGTCCAAGGAAGCCCCAGCACCAGTTCACAAAGCTTCTGTACAAATATTTAGTGTCATTTATACAAAATACAAGTAGGCTACATTTAGTTTTTTTGTATGGGTTTTTTTAACCGTTGATTTTGACAATAAAGTTCGAGTTGATATCAAAATGTGTCGTGATTATTCATGTTTGGATGGGTAAAGAATATTCTGATTTCAAAAAGCATAAGGTTGTGTGTGTGTGGACCTTTTGTCGTACACATGGGTGTGTTATGCCATTGCTGTGTAGTATATAATAGTACAATGACGTTGTGGCGCAATTTGCACAAAGAAGTCAATAACTGAGCTTTTAAAAACACATGAAACTACACACATTGCTGACAACTGAGGTGTTGTTGGAGTTATACTTTTTATCATCCTAAGTTATTCAACTTTCCAACGGTTGTTGCAGGATGTTGGAAGAAAAGGACTGTAAACTATTAAACGCAATGAGGCCATTGTATATATGCTGAAAATATGAATGTCTCCCTTTATAAATATATATATATATCGTTTGTTTTTGCGTTACAAACTGTACACATTGCATTCTCGCTAATAGCCAAAATATGAACGGAATAAGGAGCAAGCATCGTAACAGAGTAAAATAAATAGGGACAACAGCTTGTCAGCTAACCATTCAGAAACGTCCTGCTGCAACCGAGATTTTTGCACCTCCACCAAAACCTCCGCTGCTTCAGGGTCAGTTTCTGGATCAAATTGATAGTATGCTTGAACACATGCATTGCTCTGAGATGACATGTTTATTCGACACTCGTAATCACAGCAAGCATGGTAACGTGACTCTCGCCGGCTCATGCCTGCTCTTCTGCAGGGGGGCGTGGTCAGCTGCTGCTCAGAATTTTCAAAGACGGGCTTGGAATAAAGCGAAAATGAGCGAAACGAGGCATGTCTAAAAAATGATCTGTTTGGTATTTTGAAAAATAAAATGTATAAATATACCTTATATAGGTATGGTCATACACTATATCATTTAAATATAGCATGATAGGTCTCCTTTAAGTCCCTCTCCCTTTGCCATCAATCCAAAATCAGCTGAGCTGCAACATTATACAGACAGGTAATAATCAACATAATCACAAGGACACAATATGGCTCTGCTAAAAACACTCACTCTTACACGCACCAAAGTTATATTTATCTAATATTTAACTCCCTCCACCCCCGCATACAATCCCGTTTAGAAGCCCCTCTTCTCCAATTCAACAACGTCCATTGGAGTGCACGGATATGATGTAACTCTCAGTCTATATGGCGCTGGCCACACCCTCTGCCAGCCTTTCACGAAACAAAGCTTCCCAAAACCTTTCAGCAATTCATTCCGGTTATATACAGCGTAGGGCACTGAAAAACGATATGTCATATTTATTATGCTACACAAACATTATTTGCAGTTTTGGTGTCGTCGACTCCGTTATCTAATATGCAAAAAGACTGCAAAAAATGCATCTATGATTATTTTTAGTATTTTCGATCTTTCCAATCCTGACGAGAGATCTCTCTCTCCCCGTCTGTGTACGAGGGGGCGGGGCAGTTTGCACACATGCGGCTGCTACATGCAACACACACACTACTCCTGCTTTGTTTGGACCAGCGGGAGATCCGGGTACACAACCTGTAGGTATTCATTGTTGTTTGTGTATTTATGATGTTTAAGGCGAGACACCCCAGGTGAATAGGGTCATTTTTTTAACTTAAAGGTATCAGCTTTACATTTCTCCAGTTAATTACTTACAATAAGGCAATTGTCTTTTGTATTACAAGTTTTCTGAAATATCATGTTTAAATATGCAAATTATCCATTATCTCATTAAATATGCACATATTTTAACACATTTCAGGAATCGAAATCTGAACTTTGGATAAAGCCAGATTCAAAAGTATTGTTTCATTTTGTAGTCATATTAGTATCTAAGGCTTTTACAGAAGGGATATTGGATATATCTTTGTATCACTGCATAAATCAGAAAATACTGTCAACAGCCCTAAAATATCCATCCAATGAGATTTAGTTTCTTGGTTTAAGACCCCTTTGTGCTTTCACGATTGGTTGCTGATACAAAAGAAATGACCATATTTGCATCCGATGAGATTGTGCAGGAGAGACGGAGCTTTCCAAAAATATCTCTGTTGACATGGTACACACAGCGGTCGCGGGTACTTTATGTTACGTTAGAATGCTAACTTTTGGTGAATTTAGGAGAAATCTACAGACGCAAATAGACAAAATATAGTCAAATAAACACTTAAATGTGTATTTTGTACGTTTTCCTTCCAAAAGCCTGAAAGAAAACATGTTATAGAATCAAAATAGCACAAAATCTCAAAATTGACCAGTACTTGAAAAACGTGTCTTGCCTTAAGACAAACAAGGTATCTACCACGATTGTTTAAATGGGTAAACGTTTTTCGGACTACGTTGGGATCGCGGAGAAATGCTCTCCGCAGACCCATGCTCACACCGTTATAAACCTTTTTCTTACTCAATATCAAGCCACACTTATTGTTTTTACTTCGGCTGTGAGTGTTTGTGTGCTCAGGATGAGTTTCGCTTGTTCTCGCTGTATCTATCTCCGACACGGAAGCCCTGTCTGCTCCTCACGAGCAGCTGGACGTCGCTTGACTAATCAGAGCACACTGGGCTCACAGTGAGGGGGGGGGCGAGCTCCAACAAGCCGTTTAGGACAGAGAGTGAATACCGGTGAATACACATACTTTACAGAGATGCTGTATGAGAAACCAATGTGAGTTTGGAACATTGCACAGTATAAATCTATTTTAGTATACCTCAACAATGGAATTATGATCAGTAGAAATGGCCATGACATGGGACCTTTAAAGTGCCACTTTGGGAGCTGGAGTTGATGAGATGGGAAGGAGAAAAGTACAGGAACTACAACGGTCGGTATGGATCCGTTCAAAATTGGAATGTTTACTGTTGGTGGGTCCTGTTGGGTAGTTGGCGGTGTTCTTAGTGGAACTCCTTTTTGTATGGGGGGGAGTGTGACGACCCCTCCACACCACGTGGGGTGCCGTCTGTTCGTGTGTGTTTGTGGGTGATTGCAGGTTCCAGTGCCTGATGAGCTGCACCTGCCTAATGAGCTACACCTGCTGGAAGCCTACAAGAGGAGCCGGATACGTCACTCTCGCACTCCTCTGGGCACTCTCTCCGGGCCAGCCTCAGAGATCTGTTGCTGGTGCCGCGTCCACATTTTTGTTATTAAAAATGAACGTCTTTATTATTCATACCCCTAGTCTCGCCTCCCTGCTTTTTGTTGCAGCCCCGGAGCTCGGGTTGTAACAGTAAGTATATTACCACACGGGCTCAGGAACACTTCAGAAAGCCATTCAGTCAACACAGTTCCTCGCTCCATCTACAAGTGCAAGTTACAAATCTACCATGCAAAGAGAAAGCCATTTATCAAGAAGCCGCCGGCTTCTTTGGGCTTGATCTGAGACGGACTGACGCAAAGTGGGAAAGTGTGCTGGGTTCTGTGCTGGGTTCTGATGAGTCCATATTTCAAATAGTGTTTGGAAATCATGGACATCGTATCCTCTGGGCTTTTAGTTCTTTATTTGTTTTTCTTATATATATCCTTCATTTAATCAGGTAAAAAAGTCTCATTAAGAGTTAAATCTCTTTTTCAGAGCGACCTGGCAAAGAAGGCGGCATGAACACCGACGTGTTGGTGAAACCACTTGTGCCCTGCCGGCATTTCCGCTATCTTTGAGGAGCTGCAGCTGTAAAGGAATAATTCACTTTCTGCAGGGTTGCCAACTTTGGGTACCTGGCTGGAGTGAGATTTTGATATCATGGGTTTTTACATTTTACATTACACATATGCGCACAAAATGACTGCTATCGTGTCAGCAGCGGGGACCGTAGCATATATACAGGATATATATACAAATACACAATACTGGACACAGACTATAAAGGACACACATGTTTCATTCACTATTGAAAGTCAAACACATGTTTGTTTCCACTGTTTTATTGTGTGCCTGTCGCAATAAGCAATTCATTGACTTATCGTACGATAAATAAAAATGAACTCGATAACTTTCCATTTACATGAGGATGTGACTAGCAGTTTGAAAGGATGTACTTGAGTTGTTATTATATATTATCATTATGTCAGTACTCTAAAAAAATGGTGCCGACAATAATTTCCGGGAAAATGTATGCAACAAAATTAATTATCGTGAGAGGCCTATACATGAAACACACACACACACACAAACAAATCTACAGACTTACTCCAAACTGCCAAATATATTAATTAACACACTCTCACTCTCATATACTCTTTGACTCTATTTTGGCCTAGTAGAACAATAAGCAGCAGGCTTTTACTTTTTTATAATTTCTACTGGATCTGGATTGTTGGGTAATCTATGGTAGGGATAACCCATACAGTGGTGGGGCTCACATACACGCTCCCCTTGACAGTGAAACGCCATGCGTGAGGTTTAGATTATTTCCCTGTCTCAATCCAAATTGAACTGTATGAAACAAAAAGGCACATCTGTCTTGTAGTAAATAAAAAGGGCGACCTGGAGCCAATCCTGCAACTTCCCCACAGGTGAAGGAGTTGACGTGCTGGAAAACCAACCCCTGCAGGGGGGTCTGGGGGGATTCTCCCCCACGAGATTTTTTGAAATACTAACATAAAATACACATTCTGGTTCTCTCTTGAGAAGAAAAATAAATACATCTATTACTACACAACATATTTAAAAAAAAAAATGAATGCCATTTTAATTTTGTGTTACTTTGTTCTGAAAGCTGAACCTGCTGCTCCTCACTGAAGAGAGAAGAGAGGAGGCTGTGTGAATTACTTTACATTGTGGATAAGGGTGGATAGCCCCCATTATTCTGTGTGTCAAAATGAAAGACAGCCCACACACCTATCAATCATCAAACCGTGGGGTCTTATTTCATTACGTGTTGATTTCTATCAATGTATAGAGATGTACTACAGCAAAAGTATTCTCCGTCGGGACTACCTGCAACGACACGCCGTTATCTTGATTCTGATTGGCCAGAAGACATTATCAAAGATGTTCTATTGAGAAGACGATCACTACGTGACAAAAGTTTTCAAAACCGTTTCTAGTCTTCGGTATTCTTGTTTTTGGCGAGTGAATAGTTTGGGCAGCGTGAGATTGAGAGTGAAAGCGTGTGTCACACGCCAGATGCGTGAGAGTTGGCAACCCTGCTTTCTGACTGTCAAACAAGCAACGTCCCCTCATGCAGATTTGCCATTTTCTACCGGTGTATCTTTCACTATGATCCAACTAGTGTTTAGTGTTGACTACAGCCAGTATAAAACAATAACAGGAAAAAGGTCTTGTTCTGCTGTTCAACCCAGATAATGATAGTCATAGTCATCTTTCATTTTTTGTAAAGCACTTTGAATTGCCTTGTGTTGAAAAGTGCTATATAAATAAACTTGCCTTGCCTTTCCTAAAGTCTGGTGGAAAATGTACGTATGCTGGTTAATATTATGTGATATACATGTAAGTGTGGTGGCGTTTTTAATCACGTTGTGCTCATGGCTCTAACGGAGCGTCCACACTACAGCTTCAAAAAAAGCTTGAAGCTTGGGGACTTTATTCGAGCAACGCGACCAACAACCAATCACATGAATCTATGCGAGCAATATATATATATAAACTCCCCAAACAGGTGAAAACCTACCAGTTTCACCCACTGTCTCTGCCACCTCCCTCCATGCCTGGTTCTTCCGGTTTGTATCCCGGTAGGTGAAGAGGGTCTGGTCATACAAAACCGGGTGATTGCTACGGCGATAATTAGTTTCTCCTCCATCTTTTTTGGAAATATAGAAATGAACGGCGGGATATCTCTCCCAGCTTAGACGCCGTTTGATTGGCTAGGGCTTGAGCTGTCAGATTTTCAGAAACGGGATTTGATTGGCTGGCGCTGGCTACTCCGGCGTCTCTTGAACATTGTTCAACTTCTGACGCCGGAGACCGCGGAGACGGACCGCTATGCTACCCACAATTCATTTCGGTGAAAAGCGAGGCAACGTGACGCCACCCCATTCAAAGTGAATGGGCACACGCGTTGGAAACTGTTTTTGAAGCTGTCGACGCTGTAGTGTGGACGCAGCGTAATGCAGAGGTGCCACCGCGGGGGCAATGCTGGTAGATCGCGAGTCATTCATAAAAAAAAAAATCCAGCTCCGTTAAAATAGACAAAATAGGTTTTGATCCCTCCTCCCTTGGCCTCCCTGCCACTTAATTCAGGAGTTTACTTGATTGACAGAAAAAGCGACCTCTCGCTTTTAAAGCAAACAGATATTGTTCTAAACTGTATTAAAGTAAACGGGTATTATCTTGAACTGTATTGAAGTGAACATGTATTATTTGGGACTGTTTTCCTATATATAAACCTTCTTACTTACACTCCATGACCAAGACACCCTGACACACACACAATACACTCCCTGACCTAGATATCAACATACACACACATACACTTCCTCTCACCAAACACACACACACATGTCATTGTCAAGGTTCTTTCTAGGGCCAATATAATCTCAAGCACCAATATATCTGTGTACAATGTTTGATACCAATATATCTGTGTACAATGTTTGATACCAATATATCTGTGTACAATGTTTGATTGTTTGAGAAAGAATAGTTTGTGTGAAAAGTCCGGTGGAAGATAAGCAGTGACTCTTCGCCCCAAATATGTCCATATATACTGTTGTTTATTCATGCCAAATGCCCCCTGTTTCTGACTGGATGGTCCCGATATCTGTATCGCACGGCAGTAGAGCGGGGAGCCCGGAGTGCTCTGTTACAGGGCACTCTGTATTTTCGTATTGTGTTTTTTTACCATTAAAATCAGATTATTGTTATAACTTTTATGCCGGTATTTTGAACTCCTTTTCTTATTAATCTGACCAGGCTCATCTAACGGATGGCGTGGAGCAGAGCTGGGCTTTAAGCCACCACTACTGTGTTTGCTCCTACACTTTCCAGTCTGTTAACCCAGAATGCAAAGCGATACAAAATCAGTCAAGAAACTCAAATTAAGTTCAAGAGACAAACAACAAAATGAGTACGGGACCGAGCAAAAAGCTAAAGACATACCACTTCCACCCAGAATGGGAGGAAGAATATTTTTGTTGTGATGTCACATTCAAAGGTTATTTGCCTTATTTGTAAAGCAAGCGTCGCTCTGCCAAAGAAAGGTAACGTGGAGAGGCATTATCGGAGTGTTCACAATGCATAGACAGCGACTTCCCTCCGAGTAGCGAGTTGAGAAAGGTCATGTATTATTGCTACACAAACATTATCTCGCAGTCTTAGTGTCGCCAACTCGTTTCTAATATGCAAAAAGACAAAACAAATGCGTCTATGGTCGGTGTATTTTTGATCTTTCCAATCGAGACGAGATCTCTCTCTCCCCCGTCTGTGTGCGAGGGGGCGGGGCAGTTTACACACACGTGGCTGCTACATGCAGCAACACACGGCGGGGATGGCGGAGAGAAGCTCTCCAAGGTGTGGTTAAATGTTACCCGTCTTGAGGTGGACAATGCTCGTTACCAAAAGTGCAATAAGAGTTTAGCATGTAAGGGTGGTAACACGAGCAATTTGTCTAAACATTTAGCAAAAAATGCACCACATTCAGACGGAGGAATGCACCGGGTTCGACTGTCTTTCTTGTAGCTCTGTAGCCCCGTCCACGAGTAACTTTTCCACATCAGGTGTTATGTATGCTAGCAGCAACACACAGTTAACTCAATGATACAAACATGGGTTAATGATTAGAGGTAACTGAGTTATTTATTTTGTTAAAGTTTCAGCTATTCTGTATACAGTTCTGTCATCAGATTATTTAATACGATTTGTTAAAACACTGTTGTTTCTTTGATGTGAAATATTATTTATTTAATTTAAATAAAAAGCAATATTAATTTTGTAAACAATTTGTTAAGTTCATTTACTAATATATGTATTTTTGAATCAAGTATTCATCTTTATTGTCTTCATTGCTAGTTTCCACATGCCTGAAACAACCTCAAGCTAAATCTAAAAGTTGATGGCTAAATAAGAGCTTTACTCAACTGGCTTTAGATAAGCCAGTCCTTTATTAGTATATAAGTGCTTTGGTAGTAATTATTTGTTAGTAATTCTATCGCTCGAAGTGGAGTCGAAAGACATGTGTTTTCAGTCTGCGCCGGAAGATGTGTAGGCTTTCTGCTGTCCTGATGTCAGTATGTTAGATTCCATTCCAAATGATATACAACAGTGGGTGTACAGGTGTGTGTGTGTGTGTGTATGTATGTATACACACAAATATATGTACATAAAAGTTTGCCTTTGAAAACGTAATACGTTAGCTTTAAGTATGCGATGACAAGAGCCTGGACCACATGTGAACATAAACAAGGAATTTGTGTGTGTTTATAAAGTGCAGGCTTTGCCGTAATAGTCCAGTGAGATAGAGGGCTGCCCAACACCTGTTGTGTGGTACCATGTGGTACAGCTGGTGCACTCAATCTGAAAAGAAACTATAAACTATAAAATAAATAATACATGTTTAGAATATGGACAAACATTTTTTAGGTTAACATCACTCATCCAGAGTACGCTTTACAATCACGCTGATTACATTTAACTAAACAAGCAATGTATAGGTTGTAGAGATGTTAAGATTCACCGATTCGCATCGGTGCACCGGCATAAACGTTCAAGATGCGAGTGCACCAGTTGAAAGAGTGCACATCGGCTACAGTTTGGGTTGAACCGGGTTGAACTCGCGATGCATCGATTGCGTAGCGTCTTTGCATCGGTAAAAAACCGATTCATTCATATAAAATCCCCTCGTCTTGTCAACGCTCAGCAGAGACGATCTTTGATATTTGCTTCGCCACTACGGAGGCCGAGAGTCTCAGTTATCAACACACACGGAAGTTGAGGAGAAAGAGAAACACAGCGCACCGAAAAATACCTACAAATCAAACGTTTGGCAACACTTCGGATTGTTCAAGAAAGACGGTGTAATAATCCTTTATGCTATATAGTTGACCGCAGGTCATGGAGAGTAATAAGGTATCCGTAGACCTTTGTATGAGGTATCTTTATTACTTAACAGGTCTACAGCCATGATACATAGATCCGTCCTAGATGCGGGCTTGCATACACACAGTATCACTCCGCAGCCGGCCCGCACCCCATCAGTAACGTCCTGATGGTATATGTGCGCGGCACTATATACTACAGACGGTCAACTTGAAAAATCGCTCGCAAATTGTAAACGATGCCGAGCCGCTTTAAAGTACACAAGTAGTACGAGGAACTTAGCGACGCACATAAAGAGGCGACATGGGGTCTGCGGCTGAAAAGATAAACCTGAAAGTTAGACATGAGTTAAATAACTCAGTGAGGTGTTCTGTCAGAGAGAGTGGTGTTTAGTTTACAGCAGCCTGTGACGGCCAATAATAATTTAAATGTCTTCCTTACTGTGTAAGCAGTTATGAAATACCTGTTTGTGAAAGGTTATTTGTATTCTTTATTGTTCATATAGAACCCACTGCTTTCTGCTCACTGGTGAGTTAGCCTATGGATGAGTGTTAAGCACATCAGTCAGCAGCTGTATGGGCATTGCACTATGGTAGCTGTTATTTGCACATTGTTAATCATGAGCAATGCATCCTTACATTGTTTAACTGTGAGGTGTTATACAATTGTACTCTGGAAAATAAACGGCTTGATGGGATGTGCAGTACCAAATATGTAAAGCACTTTTTTGTTAATGTATGATTTGCTGCATATAAGGAATAAAACAAAAATCCTCTGTCGTACCATATTGAAGTATCATTATTTTTGCATAGTGTTGAATCGCATCGTATCGTATCGCATAATGTTGAATCAAATCGTATTGAACTGTATCGCAAACAGGGGTGAATCGTATCGCATCGCCTGGTGTTTCAAATGTATCGTTAATGTATCGTATTGTGGCAACGTATCGAGATGCGCATCGCATCGGCCTCAGTGATGGAGATGCACATCCCTAATAGGTTGGGATCTTATCTGTGGTCCTTTCTGTGTAGAGTCCGTGATCACAAGTTCCTTCCACTGCGCCAGTGTTCTCCCATAGTGCAAAGACATGCAAGTTTGGTGAATTAAAGTGAAAATGTTCAATATCTGTTATAGTGTTCACCCGGTGATGTTGAGGTAACCTATCCAGGGTGTATCCCAGTCTTCCAGACAAATGTTGGTCAGGAAATGAATACAACGTCTTACCCATTGGTCAACCTTGGTCAACCCTGAACTAAGTTCCCCTCAGGGCTGACACAGCTAGGATAGGTCATCTGTATAAAGCAAATACCGGCATAAATGTAGTGAAATGCCAAAAAAATACAGGATATTTCGGTTTCTCTGGTTTAGTCCTGTATACCGGAATTTTCACCAAGGACATTCCCATGTCGAACTTCATTGAGCCACACCCGCCTGGTCAACAGGGTACTGGACCTTCTGGTCCAATAGTATTTGCTCTGCAAGCTAACAAAGTCTGAGATATGTGTCTTCGTATTATTGTTTAATGACCGATGGTTATATATACTCATTCATAAATGTTACCTTGCAAATGAACACACCGCATGATGTTGTGTCCTGCTGTTTGGATGATCCATGCTGTCGCATGCCCATCTCCCAACAGCTGGCTTTGTCTTGCGGAACAGCGATCTCCACAGGGAACACATAGATTATGTTTTGGACATACAATCCTTTTTTAAGTCAACAACAGCTGAATGTTTCACACAGGACAATCTTATGTTATTCAAGTAAAACAGCAGTAATCAGGAACATTATTTATGTGGCTTTGTGTTGCTCCCTCAATATAATCCCACATCCTGAATGCATGAAGTGAAGACATTACAGCTGATGTTTGATTTACCGGGTTAGGTTTTTGCAGCGGCTTATCTGGTCTTTGGTGGCCCCAAGAAAAGGGACCTGTTTTCCCTCAGATACATGGAAGTGCAACAAATTAAACAAAGTGTTAAATAAAAAAGTGTTGAATAAAAACAAATATCTTGACCTATTAACATTTTAGATTACTTACAATGAGTGTTCAGTGTGCCCTGTAACAGACGGCTCCAGCTGCCACATCGTGTTGTGTCAGGTCCAAATGAAAAATATTTGTACATACATATATTCACTTATTTCTAGTCCTACTCTACTCACCTTTCTTAAAAACCGCCTTTGTGTGTTCCCTGCCAGAGGAAAGTCATGAGGTAGGAGTCCAAAATGAAAGCCCCAGCTTTTGCACCCACCCATGATAAATAGGCATTGACAATCTATAAATACAACAGATGTTTTTATCCCATTTGATAAAGAATTATCAGTTTGCATATGTACTTTTGTCTTATAAAGTAGGCTTACCTCCCTCCCTCTGCTGTCCTGGGGCCAAGACCATGAGGTTCTCACTGTACACTTTGTATGGGGCCATACTTGGCCCACAGCGTCTCCTTCCTCCTCCCTGTCCATATGTCTCGGATTACTGTAAAAAAAAAAAAAAAAAGATAGGCATGTTAGTTATTAAGGAAATGCATACTTTGAGGTGTACATTGTGTCAGTTTATTTGATTTTTTTTTGATGGAGCAGGGTTTGGGAGGATGTCAAGGGTGTGGATGTGGAGCTGGAGGTCAGTGGACCAGCCAGAGGAGAAGGATCCAACCATTTTTTCAATTTAGCAGGGATCCTCTCCACTGGCTGGACATACTGTGCGAGGTGGTCAATGTTGACTTTCATCTTATTCTTTCCTTTTTCTGAAAACAATTTCAGCAACTTTCCCTCAATGTCCACAATCCGGTAAGGTCCCTGCATTTCCACCTCTAGTTTGCCACCTTTTCTTTGCTCCAACCTTTTATTTCTTTATAAAATCAAGTCCCCCCACTTGGAAGTTGTCTGGTTGCCCTTCTTCTCCAGTTTCCTCTTGCGGACCCTTTCTTGGCGAGCGTGAAAAACTGCCTCCTGTTTTTGAAGTCCCTCCCAGAAATCTTCCCCTTTACACCATCCTTTTGACTTTGGCCCAATCCCAAACCAACTCCCTCGACCCTCCCCCTCCGTGACGGAGTGAACTCCGTCTGTAGGCACACTCACAGCTGAATGAAGTTCCCTCCATGGTTAAGGGTATAAATACAGCGGCAAGCTTGGGACGGCCTCCCCTCTCTCTGCAGGAACGGAAGGACTATGTGTCAACCATCTGTCGGCTGATGACATCGCGCCTGTAGCGGTGCAATGGCAAGATCCAACAGAAGGCGCAGAAGGTTGAGGCGCATTTTAGCGATGTGCCAGGTAGGTAAACATTTCAATATTGCTAATACAACAATTATCTTCACTTTATTTCTTATATAGTAGCCTATTGAACTTTGTATGTGTAATAAAATAGATATATTGTGATATACATTCATTTATTCTTCCTTATAAGCTATACGTGTATATCTGTATAGTGTCTGTAGAATTCCAACACAGAGAAATGTTTGTCAGTAGTTTATAGAATAAAAAAGGAAAGGTTAATTTGACTTGCTCTCAGAATTGTTTACAGAGCTGTGTGTGTGGAGTATAGTTATTGAACAATACTGTGTCCTGTGTTTGTCTTTTACAGGGGGGCAAAGGTCTTTACATGCAGCTCAATGCTACTGCCCCAATTCTCGCCGTGTATGCCAACCCTGAAGCCTGTCTAAAGAAGGACTTAGAGTTAAGCGATCTAGTGTGGTGTATTTAGTGCAGATGCTTTCCTCCCCAAAGGATCCGAGGACAAGACATCGAGGTGCTTGTTCTCCTCTACAGCTTGGCCCATGGACTATCGCTCTCTGTGGTGGGTTCAGCATTCGGGATTCGCAATCGACGGTCCACAGGATCATCAAACACTGTCACCCGGGAAGATAAAGGCCAACCTGAAGACCCTCATTTCCCTGCCAACTGCAGATGAGCTGCCAGAGATTGCAGATGGCTTCTGTCAGCTTGCAAAGAGTCCTGCATTTCACCCGTGCTGCTGGTGCGATTGATGGATGCCATATTCGCATCAAACCTCCAGGAAACGAGTACCACAGGAGTACATCAATTACAAGCTGTTTCCTTCCATCCAGAGGCCATCTGACTCAACTGGGAGATTCCTGGATGTCTTCATCGGCTATCCAGGCTCCGTTCATGATGCCAGAGTACTGCGAAACAGCCCCATCTTCTGCCAGGCACTGTTTCCCCCCGCTGGTTGGTTCCTCCTTGGGGACGGTGGTTATCCCTGCCTGGAAAAACCAGTGGGATTACTCACACCCTACAAGGTCCCTCGCGGCCAGGTGCAGGCCAGATTCAACTGGCATCATGCCAGGGCCTCGGTCTGTGGTGGAAAGAGCATTTGGAAGGATGAAGGCTCGCTGGAGGGCCACCCTTTTCAAAGAGCTGGAGGTCAGTCCAAGCTTTGCCCCTGACGTCATTGCATGTTGTGCATTCTGCACAATCTGTGCATAGACATGAACGATGTCCTTTAGGATGCTGAAGCCTTCCCCCCTGAAGATGGGGACCAGAGTCCTCCCCCTGCCGCAGCTTGTGGACAGGAAAGTCCTGGACACCACCTAAGGAACAGGATTGCTGCACAACTCTCTGCTCCTGTCCAAATGGCACCACACCTGAGAGAGCACGATTACATTTAATGAACTTTGTTTTTTTTTGGCAAAACGTGGTTGTCTGTTAACTTGTGTTTTTTGAAATGATGTGCACACATACCTGATTTAATTTGTTTGTTTTAGTGAGCTCCACTTCTCACTTTAGAGAAAAGAGGTGAAATAAAATAAACCTGTGCACCGTTGATTTCAAACTTGGTTTTCCTGAATTGTCTTTCTGCATAATCCCAAATTGGAGACAAATGTCCTTACCCTCTTGGATCATTCAATCACGAGCACAGAGCAAAGGTTCAGAAAATGAACACAGGTCTTCTAATACAATCACTTTTGTTTTTGAGTGAAACTCTGCAAATGGTTTGACATGAGCAATTAAGACCGTAAATGGCATGTATATTTTATATGCCTTATACCTATGAAGCGCACAGACATATCTTTATTTAAAATGCTGATATTCGGAGTTAATCTTCAGACTTTGGAAAAAACACTTTGGTTCCGTGCACAACATTACTTTGTGCAAAACTTTCCTTCTACATTATGAAACCCACACAGAAACAATGTAGCCATCTAACAATCAAGCAAACGCAATGTCACCTTCATCACCCGTCTACCTGTATTTACTATATCCCATACAATATTGAAGACATGAAGGACAGTACGTTAAATTAGGTTATTGTCTTCCAAATAAATAATACAAGCGAACAAAAACAAGTATTTTAAGTAACATCAATAATCAACAAAGAAATGGCAATGGTGGGGGGGAAAAATAAATAAATCGACATTTTTTCGAACAGGGTTAGACATTTATCTGAGTGCTGCATTATTTCTCTGTGGCGTTCGTCCTCTTTTTCTGCCTCGCGTTCTAGGCACTCCAGCACTCCCATAGCACCTTTTCTTTTTTGGGGGGGGCTGCTGGGTGGTTCCGGCCTCAGACAGTGATGAGGGTGGTGAGGGGTCTGGATCATCAGCCACATTTGGGGGGAGAAGGAAGAGGAGCAGGAAGCAGCCTCCGGATCAAAGAGGATTGTGGGGTTTGCCAAGGCTGAGGCAACAAGGACAGGAGGACTAATTGAAGGCCTGCACCTTAGTATGGCCTCATCCATGGCCACGAAGAACGGCCATGTTGCAGGGTTTCTTCCCCCTGATCAGTCCTTGTTCCAGTCCTTGGCCTTTTATGTTCCTATTGCAAACAAATGCATGTTAGAAAGCTTTGTTCAGCTTTTTCAAAAACAAACTGTTTTACAATAACAATACACCATTTACCTTGTATGTCTTTTTTAGGTTCTCCCATTTCTCGGAGGCCCTGTTTGTGAGACACATGTTGCCCAAGGTCCAGTTCCTTAATGATTGACCTGTTATCATAGAATATTTAATCAATATATATTGGTGTTAAGCAGGGGTTAAATTTGTCCGGGGCTCAGCCCCGGCACATAGGACGATGCTCTGACGTCATCACCCTCGCGCATTGGTCATTTGTTAAGCCATATGTTAAAACATCTCTCGTTGTTATTATAGACTTTATTTAGGGTCTGTAGGAGCCAAAACGTTGATTTATTATTTTGATTATTTAATCATTTAATGTATGTCCGCAGCCCACGGCTGGGCGGAGCGGCTGATTGGTGCTGCGATTGCCTCAGCTGGTTAAAGGAGTCCTGCTGATTATACTCTGGGTTCTAGTTTGGTTGTGAAGCCACACGGTTTTTTGACCGCTGCATTGCACTGCAGAGAAGATACGATTTGTTTATTTAAATGACGAAAACTGTTTCAACATCGTCTGGTAAGATACCTTCATTTGTGTGTTTAAAGAAGAGAACGAACAGTGCTGAAATGGAAACGATAACATGGAAATAAATGTACCAAAAACAAACAATATATCTCTGAGTGATGCGTGTGCGCGTCGGCCAGGCGCTAAAAACCAAAGAACAGAAAAGAGCTTAAGAAAGGTGGAATAAAGGCTCTTTTATTCGTCAAAAAACCCAGCTTGATGAGCGCTGGTCCGTGGAAACGTTTGTTTTGAAAACAAGAACTCAGAACTCATAACATCGTGTCAAACACTCGCCTTCATTTTACCACGGATTCTACTTCCTGGAACGACGGTGTTGTGAAAGGTGAATGACTGAAGGCAACAATCACTCCTCCAACTACGTCTGTAACGTGTCACTTGCTGTGGAGCGTTCAAAGACTGTTGGAAACGTCTCAACTCGCGCAACTCACGCAGTACAAAAACGCAAGGGAAATCAAGGCAAGACAACGAAAGGCCACAAACAATGAAGTAAATTCAAAAGGAAACGTGTTGTCTTGAACAAAAATGGCAGGCTTGGAAAGTGACATTGACTGTGTGTACGTGGGAAGGCTCTTTTAGAGTTGATATGTGTTTGACTTACTTTAAAAATAGCAGATCTCTGTGACAGGATATCGCTTTCCGCTTAGTGAACGTGTCTCTGCTCCGATCAGGAGCTGCAGCACTGCGGCTCCTTCGTTCAGAGAGTCTGCAGCGGTGTGTGAACATAGCCAATAACAAATCAATGTAACTTATTTTATTTTGGTGTTCATTCATATCTTATTTTACCTAGTTAACATTTTATTTATGCATATTTTGTATCTCTCAGGTTTTAAACGATATTTTTGGTTTACTGTCCTATAGTATACATTAAAATGATTTCAAACCTGTTCATCCCAATAATTATAAAGGAGTGCCTTGGAAACATGTGTTAACATAAATTGCATTTATCTCTCTCGCTCCCACGCCCACTTTAGCTGTGAGCTACGGGCGCCTGATAAGCCAACACCTCATCACTTACAGCGCCCATCGTACAGGGCAAATGAAAAGTGTAACCGGGGTGAAAAGGGTGTTACATTTACTTGATTATGAATGTTTTTACATTGAAGGCCGAAAATTAGGATGAGCTCTAACAGTCAAAAATGTTTTTTTCCCTCCCAGAGCTGCCACCGCAGCGCCCCCCCAGATCTGCCTCCCTAGGCGACTGTTTATGTTTCCTATGCCAAAAACCGGCCCTGTATTTCTGCATAAAGCTGAGTTATGATCGGTCCATAATAACACAGAATTTGGTGATGATTAAATAGTTTACAGTGAGATTTACTCCCATACTTTTGGCCATACTCACGCAGCCCTACAAATGAATTGAGATTTCCAGACAAATGTTTCTTTAGCAAATGTGCAGAGCAGTGTTGATTTAAAAAAGCAATTTGAAGGTTGGATATTTGTAAACCTTTTTTGTGTATATATATATATATTAATAATTTAAGATGTAATTGAATTCCAGTTTATTTGTAGTACTTTCTATTTTGACTGTGACATTTGGTGGCATCAATGTGTGCATTTTATACAGATAATAGAGCAGTTGCTTTAGGGCAGGGGTAGGGAACCTTCCGGCCCCGGGCCGTGAGACCATTTGGTGTGGCCCTCGAGGTAATTTATAAACACACGCAAAAAAGGGGAAAAAAAAGAAATCTAGACAGCAAAATAATTAAACAAGTGAGTACAGTGTACCTGTTTTCCTGGCCACGGTCAGGGTCCTTGAACAAAACACAAGCCTAACGTGTCATGACGTGGTATATGTCTCGTCTGACAGGGAGCACCAGAACGCAGCTCCGCTCCGGCACTTCCAAAAAATTGCAGTACCGATAAGGAGCCGTACTCATGCTGCAGTTTTGCGTGGCTGTGTCTTTAGTTGAAAGCCCAGTGGCGATCTGTTCATCTGTCATACTGATCATACAGTCAATAACTTTGTTGTTATTAGTATCTGGTTAGCTAGCTATGCTAACGAATATAAGAAGCAGTGAGGTAAAGGCACATCTTTATATGATCATTATAGTTATAGAGAATAAAGTAAACTGGTATAAAATACTATATGACAGTAAAAAAAAGTTGTTAGTTTGAAAGGGGAGTGATTTGTAAAGTATCCATAAAGAAAAAGAAAATCTGTTTACAGTTCTGTTTCATCTGGGTGTTGAGAGATGTATCCATAGATCTCTTCATGTTGCTCTCAAAGTGCACCACATTGAAGCTTTTAACTTCAACATTTAAAAACAAATGTTCCCAGGGGAGCATACCCCCGGACCCCCCTAGAGGAGATTAGGTCCCCCCCACTTAAATCATGTTCACATGGATAGGAAACTAAATACATTTGCACACATCGTGTCCATATCTTTCTGTTTGGTGGTCATGCCACACCGTGCGCGTGCATGCATGCGTGAGTCATGGCAAGATATCTGGATTAAGAGGTTGCTTTTCTTTGCACGGCATGACAGAAAGGTGAAATGAGTGGGCTGTGATTTTAGTTTTTTTAAGCAGAGGTCAATAATTTGTACGGCCCTCGGAGGATGTTGAAAACATTGAAATGGCCCTGGAGAGGAAAAAGGTTCCCCGCCCCCCTCTCGCACCTCCACACAGAGTCCCCCCACATATCAAATCCCAATTTAACCCCTGGTGTTAAGGCAATGACCTACAGTGCACATTCATTACTTTCATTGCACAAAATATGAATTGAGTGCATAACTCACTCCCATGCTTCTTTGGCAGCATTGCGTTTTTTGCAGAACAGGTCATCCTTTTCCATTCTTAAAGCAATAAGTTCCTTGGTTTTTACCACAATCCCTGAAATTACAAATCACACTTAAGTTTAAACCAATTTCGTAAGTGAATGGATACATGAATTGACACATGAGTGGTTAGTTTGATTCCGATTTAGATTTGTACATCTTCAAAATAAAAATCTAATGTAATCTTGGCAAATGAAATTAACACTTGTAGATTTCTAAATACATGTTCACAAAGGCATGTTTTAGTTAAGGAAACGTATTATTTATCGTTTAAAAAAATAACCACATGGAACTCACGTATGACGTTGTTTCCTCCATGGCCCGAAAAACGGTTTGCACACCTGTGGAGTGAGATTATCAAGCCTGCATCCATGCAAACTCGCTGTCGGAGGCTTTTATAACCCAATACGCCTCCGCCGTGATTGCTTTGGACCAGTCCTCAATATGGCGGACCCTTCGCGTGAACGTGCAAACGGAGGGGTAGGGTGTAGGGGGCGGTTTGGGAATGGGCCTTTGTCTTCTGCCACAGAAAACAGTTAGAATGTAGAGAACATACATGTTTGAAATTATTAAATTATTATTATTAAAAATAATGCTACAGGATTAGAGAATAACCGGATCTTACTTTGTACTCCTTGAGCACCTCTGATGGGTACCCTCGCCTCCTTCCCAAACATCAGAAAGTATGGACTGAACTTTGTAGTCACCTGAAACTTTGTTCTCAGACTGAACATGGTGGACTGCAGGAATTGGTCCCAACGTTTGGGCTCACCCGCCACCAGTTTGCTCAGGACCTAAATTCAGGTAAAGTACAGACAAGAAGGTAGAAGACAAAATGGTTTCGAATATATGATAAAGCAACCCATTTATTTAGGTATAATTTGTGATTACTGTTAATGTAGGAACAATAATGTTATTTATATTTAACATACCTCTGTATTGTTACGTTTAATTTTTCCACGAGCCCATTCGTCTGTGGATGATACGGGGAACACAGGCTTCTTTCTATGCCCAGCCTCTCGCAAAGGTTATAGTTCACCTTGAAGGAAACATTGGTGGGACAATAAAATGCATCTCCTGCTGAAAATGCCTGTGAATGCTGTAAACTGCGAGAACGTGTTGGTGAATTTTGCATTCACACTAAAAAGTTAGCACAGAAATGTTACATAATAGGGAGTCATATTGCTTCAAGGTTATACCTAATTACATAATTCCCCGCCTTGATCTGTTAGTCTTTTAAGTGCACCAAATTTGTAAAAGAAATCAAGAATACAATTAATCTGCTGTTTTGCTTTTAAGTGGGTATGCCTCTGCCCATTTGGTGAAATAATCAACCATGACACAAATGTATTGATTGCCACCAGCTGTTACTGTGTGTTTACCCACTAGGTCCATCCCAACAAGCTCCAGAGGCTCTGTTACCTGAGAAGAAAAAAAAACAAATGTGCATTTCAGTAAACCACAGTTCACATGTTCCAAAGCTCAAACTGGCTGGAATTGTTTCCTTGTACCTCAATAGGAGTGTACTCTCCTCTTTTCTCTGATCCTTGCCCTGGGGACACTCAGCAATCTGGAAAAGAAAAAAACACACTTTGTGCTCCACTTTTGTACCATAATGTGTAATTTACCTCATTATTTTATAACTCACCCGCCCGCGTGTGGAATGTCTTCCACCAGGCCAATACAATCATTTGATCATGGCACCATGTGTTTTCTCTACAGCATTGTGTCCTCCCAATTGGCTGCAGTGAAACTCTTTAAACAGCTTGTCGGCTTCTTCTGATGATAAGACCACTTTGGCGAGGTGCTCAGCCATGTCCCTTTTTCTTCTGCATATGTAATGCAGTTCTCCATCTGGTATTGAAATGTCATAGCACACGATATTCTGAAGTCCACACACTCTTACCTTTAATCCTGAAGGTCTCAGCTCTTCTCTTGATCAAACCTCTGATGGCTTGATTAGCCTTCAGGAAAAACGTTCTGGAGTTTTAGATCCATCAGCTCTTTCACAAGTTTTGGATCCACTCACTCCGATGTAGCCCTAGTACTACACTCTCCCTCAAACACACAGACAGGCAAACAACAATCACTCACTTAATTAAACACACAATACAATTTCACTCACAAGGACCAACACTAACACATTCAGTAGGTCACTCACGCTCGTTCTGATCTTTTTCTATCTAATTTCTAACCAACTGTTTTCTCTCGCTGTCTCTAATCTCTCTACTCACAAACCACAAAGTTGTGACAAGTCCAGTGGTTTATATAACCTAGACCAGGGGTTCCCAACCCCCGGTCTGCGGAGGAGGTTACTGCCGGGACGCGAAATAGCTGAGTTTTATCGTAATATTTGCAGAATTATAAATATATAAAAATATTTTATCATAATATTTTTGCACCTATACCAGTCATATTATTTCATCCAGTAGCCTAGTTAATCTTTCACCAGAAAACCGTTGAAAAATGGCTTTTATGATGTTCCGAGGGATTCGGCAGCTCAGGGTCTCAGCCTCTCGTGCGCACGAGAAAGTTAGGAAGAGGAGTGCACAGGAGACAACCGTTTAATTGCAGACTGTTGTGTTTGTGGGAAATGGCAGTGCATACATTATTTGAGATATATTTCAAACTCTGACTTCTTTTAAGGATATGTCGGCCAGGGGTGTGTAGAGCTATTTGTTTATTGCAAAACAGAGAGTAACCCAATTCATATCCGGGACTCTCACGGTATCTGCTGCCCACAGCTGTTTTTATAGAAGGAAAACCCCCTTCACTTCATGAAATGGCTGCAGCATCAGGAGGCAACGGGGACGTATACTCCGCCTCTGAGAAGTGCAGCACCAGCGTGTAAAGAGCTGTGCCTTTTTACGCACCGCCTTCGCTGTGTTTAGCTTCATCAGAACAGCTTGAGAGTGACTGCAGGCTGCTACGTGTTAACCACACACATCTCTACACACATCGAACTGCCCGATTACTCCCCCTTTTATTAGTTTTATGAAGGAGATGTCCAGTCACCAAGGCGCATGATGTGTGTATGTGCTCAGCTCTGTGTGTTTGTGTCTGTCCGACACCGGCATTTGTTTTCAAATGACCATGAACAGTAATTTACACACATCTGGCTAACTCCATAGGTAGCCTATATGCGAGTGTTCCCAAAAAAATTAGTTTAATCTTAATCTCGATGTAGTGCTAAATGCTGTCGGACGTGCACCGGAAACGAACGTCACTATCATAATATCTTCTGAAAACAAATGCCAGTGACACACAGATACAGACGCATGCACGCACACACATCTCCTCGCTTTCCCAGCATTCACTGGATTATCCATAAATCAAACAAACCAAAATGTTGATTTATCTGTTTTCCCGTTTGGGAAACTGAATAACGTCGGTTTTTTGGTTTTCCGTTTTTCCGAAAAACCGACACCGGTTCTTTTTTAAATGTTGTTAATATGTTTTGGACGCATATTGTTTCTAGTATTTGTTCAGGCTGTTACATACAATTAGCCTTTGGGGAGTAAATATTAAACAACAGGTCCGCGATTTTTTTTTAATGTATCTGCCGGTCCTTGGCACAATAAAGGTTGAGAACCCTGGCCTAGACAATCCAGGTCATTATAATTTAGTTGTCAAACCTGTGCAGAGTGTAGTGGACATTTTTTTTTTTTATCATTCTTATTATATCTTTCATATGCTTAAACCAAATGCTTCTTATTTCCTGATGTGCTTTCTACTATTATTATTATTATATTCTCTTATGGATTATTCCCAGGCTCTGCAAGGCCACAGCTGTTTTAGCCGACTGGGAGTCACACAAGAACCGTTATGCTATCTGCTCAAGGCCAGAAGGTGTCTCATAAACAATCTGACCGTGTGAACACAAGAGTTATAACATTCCTACTCTTTTCTTATATAATCTCTGCTTCTTCATTGTTCTGCGCACTCTCGGGCAGACTTTCTTACACTCTGTCCGACTTGTGACATTATATTATTGTATCGTGTATTTGAAGCTTCAAATAAATAACCAAAAGACAGCTTTTCTCGATTCACCATTTATTTGTTTTGATCACTCTGACTTGTACTCTCCAGCGTGTTTGGGTCCCTAGATTTCCATAACAAGTGGCGTTGTCGGCAGGATCTCTGTATGTTCGATTGGGAACACCTCTGGACGCTGGTGGCTGCTAGCTCCGGGATCTTTGGATCCTCCTCTACCCCGACAAAAACCGTACGGGACGAGGGGACCAGCGCGAGGGGTGGAACTGATTGACTTCACGAGATCCAACGAACTAAAAGGGGCTTTCAATACTGGGTGAGATGTACAAAGTCTAAATTGTTTAAAGTTAAACGTAATTAAACTCCATGACATTTATGAGAGGGACTGCTCGAAAGCAGAAGATATTTGTAATATCTGGCATCGACGGATGAAAAATAGTGTTTTTGGTAACACTTTAAAAGACTTTGTTATGGGAGCAAAGCAGGGGAGGGGGTGTGTACAGCCTCCTGAGGGTCCGATTGTAGATGTCATGCGAGCAAAATATGGTGAAGAAAGTCTGTCTAAATTAAATATATGGACGGAAATGTTCGGATTTCCTAAGGGAGGTTCTTTGAGTAAATAAAAAATCAAAAACCTGGAGATAATTACAAGAGTATGGAGATGGGATGAAAAAGAAGAGTACAATTAAAGTAAAAGACTTGGAAAAAACTGGACACTCATAGAAAGTGTTTAAAATACTGGGAGGATTAAGCAGAGTGCCGTGAAAGAAGGCAATTGGCCGCGCAATAAAAAGATACAGGCTGAGGATAAGACTGAAGAGGAAGATAAAAAGTGTTTTGTGTTACCTCCACAATATAAACCACATGCTTCCCTTTATCCTCTGTTTTCAGGCGTGCGGGACCCTCTCCCTCACCTAAGTTCCCCATTCCCCCCTTCCTCCCCCGTCTGCTACCTGCTGAGGAAGCTGCTGCTGCTGGACCAGAGGTCAACATACCAGCCGCCGCTGGAGCAGCTGCACAGCAGGACATACAGAGAGGGGAAAGAGACGAAGAGAGACAGAGAAAATGAAGAAGAAGAAGCAGGACTGAAAAAGATCCATGACAAGAGAGAGAAAAAGAAAGAGACGCGAAGAAAGCTGAACTCTACAGAAAAGAACACCTCCAAAAAGGAATAACTACATGCTCCCCTTTCCCCGGCCAGCTGACCATGGTCCAGGCTATTACAACCACCTGGACCCAAAGTGATGGCCAGGGCAGAGGAGGAGGTTTCCCGAGGCCGGGGAGGAAAAGGCAGAGGACGGGGAAGAGACCGCAATAACTACAATCGCTGTTTTAACTGCGGACAGACGGGTCATCGGATCGCTGAATGCCCACACGAGAAGCAGAAAAAGAACTTTTGATCGGATAAATCGGACCACAACAAAGACAATTCTTCAAACTGACGAGGGAGGGAGTGGAGGAGGAAGGAATTCGGTCGGGGGAGACGGAACCCATGCCAGCAGCATCTAACCAGGGAAGTGACACACACACACACACGCATCATACATGCTATGAGAAATTAGAAGAATTAGAGGACATGTCTGTGGTTAAAAAGGGTACATATTTGAAATATGACAGTGAATGTTTGCATTAAGACATGTCCCACACTAACTTTGGTAAAAAAAGGGTAGATTGCCTGAATGCAAATTTAGTAGTAGATGTATTCCACTCAATAGGGTTTTCTGGGTAACTGTAAAGGAGAAGTTTCTGTACCACTTCAGGTAAAGATAACGGTGATGAGCTCATCCATTTCCCACATCAGTAAAAAACAGTTATTTTATCATCTGCCTGCCCAATACATTTACTGGGCAGAGATCTGATTCTCCGGTTCGGTTTGGACCTCATTTTTCCACAAATGAGGGTCTTAAAGTCCGACAGCCATCTCCTACGATGGTTCAAAAAAGTGTCATTTGATGATAAAGAACTGGTGAATGTGTATCAATGGGCTGCTGACATATCCTGATTCTCAGGAGTTGTTGCGTTTGACTGATCAACGTGGTTTTCCACCTGCTGTGTGGAGGCTTCTCATTTTGCATTGTACTGCTAACGTGGTTGAAAGATCCGTGTAAATGCTATGATGAGAGTTGTTCTGTTGGAATGTGTGAATGATGAGCTCATGTTTAAAAATGTATTGGAATTCGCTGGGTAGCGCTATCTCTGTTAGACACACGCACAAACACAAGACACAACCAGCTGTGTCAAATCCCAGGGGCGGTCCACACATTTCACTAGCCAGGGGGCCCCACTGATAGATGGAGGGATTTGGGTCCAATCGTTAAAGATTGGGAGTCAGTCACTGATTGGGCACCTACACACACAGAATGTCATGTACTCTATGTCACGTGACGTGTATCAAATGAAAATGTGCACGAACGTAGCCGTTCTGCGCACATTGCTGTTGGTTGAGGATAAGGTAATTCTCATATCTCTGAGCTTCCTGCCGCGCTTTCAGATGTGCCATACTCACTCTGGGCAGCTCACAGATATGACGTAGGGTTAATGTCCACGTTCCGTACCGTACTCATTGAAACGTGAAGCTGTTGATGGCATTCGGCCAGTGTTTACCTCTCTGCTTAAACAAGGGGTCATTATTCCGTGTAACGATTCCAGTGTTTCCTGTCAAAAAGATCAGAGACAAACCTCCTGACGAGTGGAGATTTGTCCAGGATTTACAATGTAAATGCACCTGTGCATGCACGCTCGTCCGGAATTCTTATCTGATTACTCCAAAAGTTCCAGCCTCTGCAACATATTTACTGCCATAGATGTCTCAAATGTTTTTTTTCAGTGTTCCGGTACACAAAGACAGTCAATTTTTGTTCACATTTGAATATAATGGTAAACCTTACACATTCACACGTTTGTGTTAAGACTAAATGTTAAAAAAGTCACTAAGCGACAGATGATGTCATTCTTGCGTATGTGTTCATAACACACGGCTGTTGTTATGCTTGCTGTGACGTTACATTAGTCCGTTCTCTGCTTGTAATTATGCCGTTACAAGCTTCAAAGTTGTATTTATCATCTGAATTTGCCGAAACAAGTTTAATATTCTGAAAGCCAATACTTTGAAGATGTATAAGTGAGGTGTCTTGAGTAGTCAAAATTACCTACAAATCATTGTACACACGTGTACATATTATTCTATTTTTATGCAGCGCTGTGTGATTTTGTAGCTACAATTCAGACTAATATACTACCAGAAGTGGAATAAGTACTCAGATATTGTAGTGAAATTAGAAGTACTCAGGAGTGTTACAGTAACAGTCCTGCATTCAAAATGTTCCTCAAGTAAAAGTAGAAAAGTATTATCAGAATATAGTGAAAGTAAAGACAGTAAAAGTAGTCGTTGTGCAGATTGGTCCATTTCAGAATAATATATATATATGTTTTATAATGATTGATCATGAAAGTGTTCTCAGAGCTGGTGAAGGTGCAGCTAGTCTGAAGTACTTTGTAGACTGCAGGGTAGCTTGTGGATTTACTCCAGGTGGAACTAAGTCTGATTTAACACTTGATTAGATTTCACATCATTCATCCACATCTGTGAAGTAACTAAAGGTATTACATACATGTAGTGAAGGAAAAGTATACCATGTACCTATGACTTATGTTCACTTCCAACCTAAAAGTACCAAAAAAATAACTAAATAGTAATCAATAATGTATTGAAAAGTTATTTGCTGATTGGTTTTTATATCGGCTCAGACAGGTTATATGGGAGGCCCAGTCTACGTACACTCTAACAACAAATGCCTTGGCTTAACAAAGAAAATCAAGGCAATAGGTTGCATCGATGGTTATTGAGTTAAGACAACTTCTATTGAAATATTGTTAAAGCAACAAAGTTATTTGAGTTAGGGGAGAAGGCTTTTCCTCTACAATCAGAGGTGTTTTCAATTACCACTTACTTAATAATTGGTAGCATAAACACAAGTTTTTAAGTTGATTACTCCAAAGTTCCAACTTGTTTTACCGTATGATTTAAATATAATCTTAAATTGTATGTACTTAATTACCACATGTTGAACATGAACACATGTTTTTAAGTTGACAGCCATTTATAAATTAAGTTGCTCCAAATAATATTGTATTCAATAGGGTTTGCTCTTAGCTTTTTCATGTTTTTGCCTTTAAAGAAAGAAATTAATTGATTCCACAACAAAAAATATTAGGCAATTCATTTTTTTATTTTTGAACTGCAGGTGTTTATTTCAACACATGATGTTTCAAAAGGAGAGACTTCATTTAGTTTGAACATTGCCTGAAGACGGTTGACGTACTTTCCATGGTGTGCACACCTAGACCGGACTTAAAAGACAGACAGGGTTTTATTGTTTGGACTTAAAAGACGTTTCTCTGACCAACGCTGACCTCATTTTGTATGTTGATGGGTCTGCCTCTCGCGACCAAGGGGGCACTAATCGGGTGGGTTTTTCTGCTGTACTCCGTTCTGGACCGCTTCCATGTCACCTCTCAGCACAAGCAGCAGAGCTCATCGCACTAACTGAAGCCTGCACGTTTGCAGAAGGCAAAACCGTGACTATTTACACTGACTCACGTTATACTTTCGGGGTAGTACACGATTTTGGGGCTATTTGGAAGTGTAGACAATTTCTGAAATCTGATGGCAAACCAGTACTTAACCATGTACTGGTTGCAGTCTGTAAATGTGCCGCACACGCAAGCAGTACAGACCCAGTTTCCCTAGGAAATGCGTCTGCTGACTCAGCCGCAAAGGCAGCTGCTCTGACTCCTCTCGCACACTCATTTGTTAAAATCCCTGTCTCCTCCTTCACTGAAAAAATGTCATCACTGACTTCCATGCAGCAGCTAGCTACGCCAGTTGAGAAGGCTCAATGGAAGGCTGCTGGGGCTGTTTTTGACCCAAAATCCAGCACCTGGGTTGGCCCAAATTCCAATCCATGTCTTCCCAGACAATTTTTCCCTCATTTCGCTAAGTTGACACATGGGTGGGATCATGTGTCAAAAGGAGGGATGTTAGAGTCTATCAATCAGGAGTGGTTCACAAGGGGGTTCACAGTAACAGCTCAAAAGCACTGTGAAGCATGCCTAATCTGCAAAATTCTGGTAGACCAGTTCTACAAACTAGCAAAATGCTGTGCAGACACAGGTCTGTCATGGACACAAGCTCTGCCCATTGTGCTGATGTACATGAGGATGCGGAAAAGAACACGGAGTCAACTCAGCCCATTTGAAATCCTTTTTGGGGCTCCTCCACAGATTGGACTCAAGGCTCCAGGATGTCCTCTTCCCTCCACAACTTTGTGTGAGGATGCTATGTTGTCATATTGTGTTAACCTATCATCCACTTTAGCGACTGCCACTGGTCCACTTCACCATCTCCAACCCGGCGACTTCGTGCTGATCAAGGATTTCCGGAGAAAGAGCTGGAAATCCAATCGTTGGCAAGGTCCCTGGTGTTTCCGCCCGGTCCAGGTGCTTCTCGTCACCCAGACAGCGGTCAAGGTCGCCGAGAGAGCTACATGGGTCCACGCCAGCCACTGCAAGGTCGTAGTCACAGGAAAGGAGAAACGGTAGAAGGAGACGACAACATGTGACGTGTCCAAGTCACCAACAGAGATGACAACAAGTGACATGTCCAAGTCACCAACAGAGACGACAACAAGTGACATGTCCAAGTCACCAACAGAGACGACAACAAGTGACGTGTCCGAGTCACCAACAGAGATGACAACAAGTGACGTGTCCGAGTCACAAACAGATGACAACAAGTGACGTGTCCGAGTCACCAACAGATGACAACAAGTGACGTGTCCGAGTCACCAACAGATGACAACAAGTGACGTGTCCTAGTCACCACCAGCACCACACTTGCACTACATACACCAAAACACACAAGGTGTCACGAGCGGGTGCCAGCTGAGCGGTTCCATATGCTCTCTGGTTCCTCGTTTGTGTTATCGGTGTGCGGAGTCTGACTGTCCGTGTCACGAAATCGACCGAGAGAATACACTCACACACACCATGGAACATTTCCCCCTCGTGATGAGGGCTCGCCTGGAGAGACGACAACGCAACCGTGAGCAATGTGAATACTACTGGAGAGCCTGGACAATCATAGAATGGTTCCTCTGCATACTTGCCATGATAGTTGTGTTAGGACTAGTCCTATATTTTATGTATCCATTTCAGCATACAGCATGTCAGCCAAAATCGAGGTATCTAAGAGGTACATGGGGAAAGCAGGGCGAACCACATTTATTTTATTTGTTGTCTGTATGTATGTATCCGGCGCCGACCCGTGTGGCACATTTTACATAGACATCGCGCCCAAAACTCAGACCCCGGAAAAGCGTAAGCAACCTTTGACGCCACTATTGACATCCATAGGTACATCTACATTTAATCTATACATAGGCGATAACGACCATAGCAACATTGATGTGGGTCAGACCAGTAATGGGATCACCGGTAACGTCTGGTGGCACACTCTGAGATCATTCTTGCAGGCCGCAGGACAAAATGGGTCATGTTATGCATGCACCCTTTTCCCCCAGGACTCATCAATGTCCGTGCCAGTTCGTCCGCGCTCTCTGACCCAGGTTGAACACCTCTGTGCGTTTATGGCTCTGACAAGGCCCATCAAGGGTGAAGACAGCGTAACCGAGTGGCGTTATGCTAGGCAGCTTCCCCCACCATGCAGTAATCGGTCTAACTCCTCTTTGCGTGCATCCACGCTTGACACCACATACGCAAAGTACCAACCCGTCAGCCATGTGCACCTAGTCATTTGAGAGGGATGAAACACAGCCTATGCATCCAGAGAGTTTACCACAAAACGTCTCTTACACCACCTTATTTTTTCCTAGGCACTACTACTGGTTGTACTAGTATCCTACGGAACACATGCAGTTACGGTGCTTACAAAATCTCGTATTGTCACATATCCGGTGCCCCTGAAAGAATCCTTTCTAACGTAGCATTCCCTGATGTTAAACATATTTCCCTCCAACTGGCGTGGCCCAGTGATGCTGGGTTTAGCGGCAACAAGCTCTATCAAGTTCTGGCTCCCCTCTGGATAGGTACATGCACTCTAGTGGATTTGAATCCAGCAGTCACTGTACTCACGTCCTTAATGCACACGACACATCATTACCCAGAGTTCCAACACCCCGACCACCACAAGGTAAAAAGAGATCTGACGTCCGCTGGAGCTAAATTCATGGGTGGCCTGTTCCCATGGTGGGGTACAGTAAACAATGCCCATAAAATAGATACCTTACACGTCCGGCTAGAGAATCTGACTTATGAGACGACGCAAGGCTTCCAGGCATTGCCCCCATTCATAATAGCCTCTAGGAACATGCTCATGCAGCACCAATTTGCTCTTGACCTTTTGTTCGCTTCAAAGGGTGGCCTGTGTCATGTGATCGGTGACTCCTGTTGCACTTACATTCCCGAAGCCACCAAGAACATCACTGACACTGTGCTGCATCTTAACAACCTGTTAGCCGACATGAAAGCGATCATTTTTGGCCTATTAATCAGTTGTACCTGTTTGATTATCCCAATACTGAAGAAGTGCGTTTCCAGCATGGTATCCTCAGCTTTCGTTCAGTATACTGCTATTCCATTACACGACAATCCTTTGCGCCACAGTGAGATAGATCAGCTAGAATCAGAAGAGTCATCAATATAATCATGTGTGTATCTCCTCTCTTACGCTTACATTATATTGGAGTCTGTCCTCCACAAAAACAGCCAGTTTTCTATGATATATTTGTGATGTGTTTACTTAAACCAGCGATGGAGTGTATTCATTGATGTGTTATATCAGTCAATCCTATCATTTGTTTTTTTTATTGATCAAGTATGATCAAAAGGGGAGAATGTAGTGGACATTTTTTATTTTATCATTCTTATTATATCTTTCATATGCTTAAACCAAATGCTTCTTATTTCCTGATGTGCTTTCTACTATTATTATTATTATTATATTCTCTTATGGATTATTCCCAGGCTCTGCAAGGCCACAGCTGTTTTAGCCGACTGGGAGTCACACAAGAACCGTTATGCTATCTGCTCAAGGCCAGAAGGTGTCTCATAAACAATCTGACCGTGTGAACACAAGAGTTATAACATTCCCACTCTTTTCTTATATAATCTCTGCTTCTTCATTGTTCTGCGCACTCTCGGGCAGACTTTCTTACACTCTGTCCGACTTGTGACATTATATTATTGTATCGTGTATTTGAAGCTTCAAATAAATAACCAAAAGACAGCTTTTCTCGATTCACCATTTATTTGTTTTGATCACTCTGACTTGTACTCTCCAGCCGTGTTTGGGTCCTAGATTTCCATAACAAGAGTTGTACACCTGTTGTACTTGTAGAGCAGGGGTGGGGAACCTCCGGCCCCCGGGCCGTATACGGCCCGCGAGACCATTTGGTTTGGCCCTCGAGGTCATTTATAAACACACGCAAAAAAGAAAAAAAATTAAAGAAATCTAGACCGCAAAATAATTAAACAAGCAAGTGCCTGTTTTTCCTGGCAACGGTCATGGTCCTTGAACACAACACGAGCCTAACGTGTCATCACGTGGTATATGTCTCGTCTGACAGGGGTGCAGTGCTGACGGAGAGCACCAGAACGCCACTCCGGGACTTCAAATAATTGCAGTACCCATAAGTCCGTAGGCTACACATGCCGCAGTTTTTGCGTGGCTGTGTCTTTAGTTGAAAGCCCAGTCGCGATCTGTTCATCTGTCATTCTGATCATACAGTCAATAACTGTGTTGTTATTAGCATCTGGTTAGCTAGCTATGCTAACGAATATAAGAAGCTTTTTCTCCAACCAGTGAGGTAAAGGCACATCTTTATATGATCATTATAGTCATCAAAAAACAAGAGAATAAATTAAACTGGTATAAAATACTATATGACAGTAAAAAAAGTTGTTATTAATAAACAAGAATACAGTTTGAAAGGAGAGTGATTTGTAAAATATCCATAAAGAAAAAGTAAATCTGCTTACAGTTCTGTTTCATTTGTGTTGAGAGATGTATCCATAGATTTCTTCATTTTGCTCTCAAAGTGCACCAGATTGATGCTTTCAACTTCAATATTTAAAAAAAAATCTTCCCGGGGGAGCAAACCCCCAGACCCTCCTATGCCCCTTTCACACCAGCGCCTTTTCAGCTCCGGCTCGGAGCTAGAGCCTGAAAAGCGCCGGGTTTTCCTGTTCACACCGCAGCGGCGCCGGCTCTTAGCTCCGGAATCTGCTTCATTTCCAGCTCCAAAAAATTGTCGGTCCAGAGGCAAGAGCTTTGGAGCTAAGAGGCGACGTCGCTTACGTCTCTCTCACGTCGAGGCGTGCAGGAAACTAAACCCACTTCCCCTGAACATGGGTCGACTGTTATGCCTGCCTACAAGCAGTAGTGCCTATAAACACACTTTATAAAGTCAGGCAACACTAACCAGGCTTCGTGTGATTCTGTTTATTTGTACCTTACTTTGACCATCCGTTCATTGTGGAGAGAGGCAGACGTGTTTGTTTTGTATTATTGCAGCTATCGGATGCAAGTAGTCAGTTGAGCTTCGGTTGCTATGCCAACATCACCCGTTTTATACCAGAGAAACTTTCATAACAGCGTTGTGATACCAAACAGTGTTAATTCAGACTGACACACATTCACTTAGGCTAAGGGGAACTGGGGATATGCATCAGCTGCTTGTGTGAGTCGGACAGTGAATACTTTAGAGCGGCCGCTGCAGTGTGAGCTAACCGGGAGCTAACGGGAGAATAAACTCCCGTGGAAGAGCAGCCAATACTGCAGCGGTCGGTAAATGCTGCAGAAACACTTTAATAAACAATGAACCACGGCACTCTGGAGCAAAGTATAAGGTTGGAGAAGTCGTTATTAAATTGATTCTGGCTTCGTGTGATTAAAAGCAACACGATCATCAACCCGACGCAGTTGTTGTTGTTGTTGTGAGCGCCGTAATGGCTGCCGTTGGGGAGCAAATCAGCGATGTAAACGGTGACGTCATGACGCAGCTCTGGGGCGCCAGTGGGCGGTGTGAACAGAGCGGGAGCTGAAAAGGGAAACTGGAGCTGAACCAGAAAAGCTCCCGCTCGGAGCTAGAAACTGAAAAGCGCTGGTGTGAAAGCCGCACTAGAGGAGGTTAGGTCCCCCCCCACTTAAATCATGTCCACATGGATAGGAAACTAAATACATTTGCACACATCTTGTGTCCATATCTTTCTGTTTTGGTGGACATGCCACTCCGTGCACGTGCATGCATGCGCAAGTCATGGTGAGATATCTGGAGAAAAATATATGTTGAGAAAAATTGAAATTGCCCTTGAGAGGAAAAAGGTTCCCCACCCCTGTTGTAGAGTGTAAGCAGGGGCGGCGGGTACTGCAGGCTAGGGAAGGCTAAGCCTTCCCAAATATGTGTATCACTGCATCTTGGTAAAATTCAAATATAATGTATAATCAGTGGCGGCGCCAGGGTATGGCTGGGGTAGGCTACAGCCATACCAAGAAATGGCTTAGCCCCACCATGAAAAATGATGTTAAAGTAAGCAAATTCAATAAAAAAATAAGCAAAATATACGGGTCGTGTCCACAACACACAAACTGCTCCTGCTGTAACAAGTGCACGTTACTGATGCAATATGGTTGAGACCATTCGGGCTTATGCTAGAAGAGGGGTGCAAGGAATAGTCTAAGTAGTGGGGGAGTTTTATACACTAAAGGTGTGGAAATTCTCTGGCGTTATAATATCAGCGCGGCCACGGTCAGATCAAAATGCCTCCGAATGCAATTTGAATAGACCTACAGCCAATCAGAGCAACGAAACGTTGGGTCTGCGTCATGCATTACCGATTGAGATCAATCGGAACTGCCATTCGGTATCCCTATTGGACCTTCAACATGTATCATACGTCACGTTCACAGTGATCCCTCAGACAAATGTACCGTTTTATTTCATACAGTTCCATTTTGATTGAGACAATCTAAACCTCACGCGTGCCGTTTCACTGTCAAGGGGGGCGATATAGCGTGTATGTAATTACATTGCAAATACTGACTTGAGCCCCACCACTGTATGGGTTAGCCCTACCATAGATTACCCAACAAAAAGACTCTGGCGCCGCCACTGTGTATAATATTTGTGTCTTTGACATTAGCGCTGCCAGGACATTTTCAGTGGGGTGGCCAGGATGGAACTAGTGATCATTTTGGGGGTGGCATTGATATCACTATGATATGAACATAAAAATACATCTCAAGGGGTTATTTAAGGCACCTGCTATGCAGCGACCTGTGCCCTGTACTACGAAGCCAGTTCAACAGACCCTGGATATGTTTGAGTTATCTTAACTAACCCAAACAAACGAGATCTCGCTAAGCGGTCCTACGACGCTGGTTATCAACTCGGTAAATCAAGCCAGGGTTTCTTTCTCCAGCTGAGAGTGCGTTCACGTGAAAGGGGCGGGGTTAGCAACATTTGACCAATCACAAACAGGGACACGTGTACTGACAGCGCAGCGTCATACTTCATTAATGAAAAGTAAACTAATATTAGACAAATATGAACTTTAATCCAGGATACAAGCCACAAGCCACATCACCCAAGGTGAATATAGAACAACTGGTTAAAAAATAAATAAATTACCGAGTGTTTGAAAGCGTACAACAGGTTTATGATATCACTGCCCCGTCTAAGACACGTGGATCTGACTTCAATTACATTTGACTCCAGTGTTTCGTCAACTTAATGTGTTGCTTAAAATAATACTTCTGCATACAGTAGGTGACACTGGGAGTGTTGCACGGCCAGATGCGGCTCGAGAAGCTGACTCAGATAAGGAAATATATGATATTATGATATTATATGATCGATGATCTGATTGATGATTGTGATATGAACGATTAAGTGCGGACACGTCGGCGTCTCCCCTGCATACGGCAGTTGTTCTGTATTTCCTTTATCCTGTAATATGACTTGATATATTTAAACTCTGCACACTGTGCTCTGATTGGTCAGCAGGCGGTGCTTTCACTGAGTGATCTCTTGTCAATAGACGCCAGAGGCGGGCAGCGTCAGGTAAAAAAAAGTCATTGAGCCTTCCCAAACCTGAGCCTCACGCGCCGCGCCGCCTATGAGTGTAAGCATGGTAGGGACACAGGTTTGATCCAGACTAGGTTGCCAATTAAATTGATTGCAGATTGCTTTCTGCTCACATTTAAGAAGTGAAACATGTCTGTGCACACACACAATTCAGGGTTTTATATTTGACTAGTGGAGTACTTCGTGACCTCAGAGTGTGAACGTTGTGATCAGCTGTTTTAGCGCAGTTCTCCAGTGAAGGGGGGAGTCTCCCTCCGCAGCCGGTTGGCGTAGTTTTGGCACAAGTCCGTTATACAGACCGACGTTAACAGCAGCCCGACTCTGTCGTCCGGTGATCTAACCGCCTTCTGGAAAAGCTTCACAAGTACGTCGGTACGCAAATGCGCTTTTGTGACACAAGTGATGGTACGCATTTCAGATTACCACATAACCTGCGTACCAGTTATGTGCACCCCTGTACTACAGCAAAAGTATTCTCCGTCGGGACTTCCTGCAACAAACACCACGCCGTTATCAAAGATGTTCTATTGAGAAGACGATCACTACGTGACAAAAGTTTTCAAAACCGTGGCTACTGAAATCAATCTTACTAACTGCTGTCTGTGCAATTTACTCCGCGAGTTGGCAGACTTTATTGTGCTTACTTTAACATCATTTTTCATGGTGGGGCTAAGCCATTTCTTGGTATGGGTGTAAGCCTACCCCAGCCATACCCTGGCGCTGCCACTGGTGGCACGTATGGGGCGGGCCATTCTGCACATGCGTTAAATATTTAACGCAATTTATTCAAAAAATTAATTACCGCCGTTAACGCGATAATTTTGACAAGCACTAATATATATATATTAATTTTTCGTTT